>MNPL01006382.1:45419-58525 GCA_002081605.1 Tropilaelaps mercedesae | reverse complement strand
TATATATATATATATATATATATATATATATATACATTCGTTGCATGTGTATAGAGGAACACACCTGGCGACTGGAATATGCGTAGTGTTATAAAAGGCACTGTAGAATTAATAGCTCCAACCAAGTTATCTTTTGTGATCCTAGACGATCTGTGATCTTAGCTCCTGTTACAAATTCGGCGAAACGTAACCTGCGCAAAGGAACTTTTTGGCTGCGAGAAAAAGTCACAGCTAGATTCAGCAGTAGTGTCATTTTATTCGTATTGAATGAGGTGTAAGATTAATAAGATAATTGTGTGACTGAAGCGGGTAGTACTAGCGTTCAAAAACACAATTCGATAGCTAAAGTGTTAAGCATAGAAGGCCTGTCAAGCTCGCAATGAATATTAATTTCCGTGTGAATTATTAACCTCCACATTGGAGTGACTTCTCTCTTCAGCGTGAGCACAGATACAACAACGTTATACTGACAGTGAAATGTGTGGAAGACGAAAGTTCTTCGGTGACTCTGTGTGATACAATGATTGCAGAACTTACGAAACAGGCACTTGTTCCCCGATCTCTTCGGCATTGTTCGTCGAGTGAGAGCATCGTGCCGGGTAGAACCCTCGCCAGAAGCTGATTTTCATGAGGATAATTATACAAACAAGACGCTGTCTCACCGCTGTAAACATAAATATACATACACAGATAGCCTTACAGTCGAGTACCGATAGATTCATCTAGAATGGCAATGGCAAGATGGCGCCGAGACATCAACCCTTAGATTGGTCAATGAGGGAATTTGTTCTTCTTTATTGCGAGTCTTCTTTTCACCGTATTCCCCACTGGCGCGCGAGAGAAGACTTCTCTAGTTCTATATAAAAAGGCGCACATCGATACTACAATAGCCTGTAAACACCAAAAAGGCTTGTTGTTGTTGTTGTGTGAATTTTCAACAAGTGTATTTTCTATCGTGCCGTTTTTTATGAATAGCTTCGTAAGTATTATTTTGAGACAAACAAAAAGTGAGTTATAATTTAACGTAATCATGTTTCGTTATTTTAAGCGACAAACGATGAAATATCTTGGGCACGCTAGCTGTACATTATTTTTAAAATTAGCTTACTAACATGAATGCTAAATATGAACTAATAAATCAGTTATAACGTACAAACAGAACTTAGTACAATAAAAATAGGATCAAATATCTCAACCGCGCATTCTTATGGCTGTTAAAAATTCGACAATTTTTTAAACACCCTTCATCTCCCTTCTCCCTCTGGTATACGAAATCGATAAACTTGCGATAAGCAAAACATATTCAAGGATAAATAGAATTAACCCAATGATCTTCTGAGGCATCCCGCTATAAATGCAACGAGAACGAAATAACTTACAAGAGGAAGTGTTTAAACTGTTGCACAGAACATGTTGACCAGCGAAATCCCCGTTCGGTGTGACGAAGATCAGACATAATGAATCCATCTTCCCAAGGGCAGCTAGTGGCCCCTGGTCCGCCCAAATAACTTGGCGGTGGCGATCCATCGTGAACGCAGCCCAGTAAATGGCCCACCTCATGTGCTGCCACAATAATACCAGAAAAACCGCCAGAATCTTCGATAATAGCCACGGAGTTCACCTTTTTTTTATGGAAGAAAAAATAAAATTAACCGTCCGCATATCGAGAAGCCGCTACTATTATTGCACTGTGAACTGAAATAGTTATGCTCCTTAGTTTGTAGCAATGTTTAGGTCAAATCAAGGCTACAGACGCAGTGCAATATGACGGACGCATCATCATTATCCAGCTACGCCTGTCTGTCTCAACATACTGACCGCCCGTTTGCTTATGTAACGTGGTAGATGCTACTATCTCGTCTACGCCACGTTAAACTTTTTGGGTCTAAGTATTACTAACTCCCTGTCAAAGATAACACAAATCAAATGGAAAATATTCGAAGCATAGCTACACCATTATGCAAGAATGTGGCAAATTCAAGTATTTTGAACGGTTTCCTCCATCTTATGTCACTCTAATTCGACTCGTAACTAACCATGAAGTCATGGCGATCCACATGGCTCGCCCAATTTACTGTATTAATTACAACGAATCAAATGTATCACGCTATAACACAATTCAGCGATGCTATTCGCCGTAGAACTTACCTTTTCGAGACGTTTGTTAACCACGCAAGCTCCACCAACGTAGGCGAATCCCGCCGTACCGCGATTACATCGTCCGCCCTCGTAATGCCGGCGACACATGTCCAGCTTTGTAATCACAACGGCTAGATCGTATGTTGGCAACCGATCTTCTCTGTAGAGGTATTTGCCAAGGTCTGTGAGGGCTCCAGCGACGTCAACAGCGTCCTCGTTTGGCGGCCTGAGTCGATTCCGCTCAAGGTACGGGGTGGCATCTCGGTCCTTTGCGACGATCATTCCCGCCAGGCTGATCTTCACCCGAGGCGACGTCAGTAGCCGGTAGCGCAAATCAACACCGTTCCAAAAGCTGACGAAGTAGCGCTTAATTTCGGCGTGACTACGGCCGTGCAACGCGTACGTGTCATAGTCAACGATGAGCAGAACTTCCGGCCAGACGGTATCGGGGGCAGCACGCTTACGTATTCGATGCGCCCGCGTACGGTTGTCAGCTCGTGGAACGGATTCGAGTGGCACTAAAATGGAGGTTGAACGTGACTAGTTAAACGAGGTAGGGCCAATGGTACGGTAGAATAATTCATCGCTCGGTGAGGCTGACAGCTTGGAGCTGAGGCCGTTAAGCTCAGTGGGTGATTCAGTTTTCGCTATTCCTCTCAAGTAGTATAAAAAAAGCTAAGCTTAAACTCGTTTACAGTTTTGGTTGTCGAAATTGGAAGAGCGCGAGGATTAGATGTCAGAATTCAGCCTGTTCTCACGAATTCAAATTACGGCTAGAAAAGGTAGGCAAATAGTTTCGAACTATTTAAAAAAAAACCATTTTTAGGATTACAGGTATTCCAAAATGTTGTTAGAATCACACACCATATTGGTAAGATCTATGACATTATCTAGTGTAGCATTATTAAGCTTCATAAAGAGTGTAGCGATGTAAAACGATCTCAACGGCAGAAGAATGTTTATGTTTAAACGGTAATAAACGTTTATTATTAAGCATTCGTATAGCATACATATGGGTATATCAGAACGACCTATAAATACAAAAAAACGTAAAGCACTTGTAAACCAAGTATTTTAGCATATCTAGCTGACTAATCCAGTAGTAGACGAAACTATGAATGAAATGTCCAAAATGCTGAAAAAGATGAAATTTTATGGATAGTAATTTTCGTAGTCAACTATCCAAAGGACAGCACTAACTTATTAAATATGAATGTCTTCAAACAGAAATACCCTTTGTGGAACCTAAAGCAGTTTTATGGGGCACTCGCTTCGCTTGCCTCGTTCTAACTGCCTTCATAATAGTTCATCACCATTGTTGCACCGTCATCCCATATATTGTCCCTCAGCCATTCTCTGCAGTCTCCCCTACTCTCCGTACGGCTCGGAATCGTCAAGGTGCTTCCTGTTTCGCTTCGATCAATGTACGTACGTTTCATTGGAGCGTTGCTTCATGTTTTGCCGCTTGCCTATCGTCCCACCTATCTCTCAAACTTCTACAATACAAGAACCGGGCTCTCTCCTTCTCTGTACATTGCTCTCTCTATCTTTCTTTCTCGGCCAACCTGTGGATGAGTGGCGGCAACGACGGCACGCCGGTAGACCTTTAATTTCCTCGGAGTGTTCTAAGGTTTCGTACGTCTGCCAAGCCCTTCTATATTATCTTCGCCAACTAATGACGCTCCTTTTCCCGAGGCGAGCTTTCCCGAGGAGTGAAAAGGACGAGGCGTTAATGAAAACTAACGTTTAGCTGAGAACCTATTTTTAATAGCGAGACTTTCGACGGTAATATCCTTAGCTCCTTGTTCAGTCACGGCTGCGACTATTCCGTAGAGAACGCAAACACAATTCGCGTGGCGGTCGTTAGACCCATAAGAGAAACTCTATAAAAGTACAGGTTAGCATTGACCAAAAGCACATGACGTAATTTAATCATTCACTGCACTTAAGGATTTAAGGCAGAACGCTCAAGTTTGTGTGCCGTTAGAACCGTCCCGAAAGTATAGCAGAATGTTTTTTAGAGAACATCAGGTTTGAGACGTATTCGAGTAGCGGCATTCAATTGTTCTGTTTAGGAAACTGTGCGTTACGTCAAGGTGAGTAGGTCAAGGTCACGTGTTGACAAACTCTGGCGGTATTTACAAACAACCGATTTCACAGACAGATTGAGGTGAAATAACTTACAAAAATCACTATGAACGAGGTCTTGTTGCTCGGTAATTTTGTTACGCTTGTACACAAAGTGTACGCTCTTTCCCTTCAAGCTTTTCGCTTTGAATGCAGCCTTGGGCCCACGGTATCTTTTCTTGGCGACCGGTATCGTGCCAAGAACGTACTTCTTGGGCATTTTGGATTTCTCAGGCTTTCTCTTGTCGGCAGGCTGGGCAGGAGTAAAATCGTCTTCGTCGAGGAACATCTCATCATCCGCGGTACCTTCTTCCTCATCATAGAATGTCTCATTCCGTAGACCCTCGGGTACGGGCGCGATAACCAGCTCATGACCCACCGTTCCTGAATAAAGTCAAATCAACGCAGTTATTCGTTCGCTGTAGTAAGGGATGTTGTGGAACATTAACGTACTCCAATTATTTCACCTGATTTGGAGTCGCACCGATGACCCCACAGATAGTCATGTCGAGACGAGCCGAACTAGGAGTCTGCAAATACTGCAGATGAAACGAGAACATAAGTAACTATACATGGGACAGAGAATAATACGTGCTTTCTTTATGGTGCTGCAAAAAATTCATACTGATACTGCATGTTAGTATAACAATGACAACTTTTTTTCCAAGACTAAATAAGCATTATTGCCTGAAGCATTGCAGCTGATTAACTAAATATTTAGCACCCGAATCCCAACACAAATTGTAGTTATACTACTTTACTCTCTATTGTAGCGCCCAACGGAATACAACGGCTGTACAATAACCTTTTTGGAATTTATTAAATAAATACTTGTACTTAATTAAAAAGACTGTACAATTAAGCTGTTTAGCGCCTGTCAGAAAGTATATAATTTTTCAAAATAATACTTTGAAATACCAGTAATAATCATTCTAACCTTGTTATATTACTATAAGCTCTGCGAAAGTAGTATCTTATTTGCATTTATCTCCACGAATCGTACAAATAAACTCTATATTTGTTATGCAAATAAACTCAAACCTCATATTTGCGCATCCTGATAACATCTTTTTGGGAAAATATTTTAATAGTAACCAGATTGGAACCTGATATCAACGGTTACGTAGTAAAATAATTAGTGAATATCAGGTGGCTTGGCTACGATATCACCTTGAGGCGTTTCAAGCTCCGGTTTGATTGTCACCATCGAAATATGATCAGAAGGCTTATCAAACACATTTTTACCGTAATAACATGGGAAATTCGGAAAACCATAGGCGTCGGATAACATTAGTACATCATCAATGGAAGCGCAATTGTATGTCGTTAGATTTGCTCTAGAATTTAGATAGATAATATTATCAAAGATATCACAAGCATCGAGATCATAGTGATATTTTATTACACTTCGAACACCGCATTTTATTTCACGATAAACCCGACTAAAACTTCACCGGTGTACTCCTCTTCAATTTTTACGTACAGTGTAGAAGTAGGCGTTATGCAATAAATTGTTACTTAAAACCTTACGGTGTGTTCGTGTAATAATAATAATAATAATACGAGAAAAAGCTATTACTGATCCAAACGTTCTTCATCGATTGCCATTTCTTACCTTCAACCTCAATTCCTCCATGCGGATGGCGACTGAGAATTAAAGCAGCATTATTCGCTTCATCGACGTACGGCGTCGCAGGGCCCGAACTCTCCTCGGATGAATATGAACCATCCTCTGTGGCTGCCCGAATCTCCACACCTGTCCAGTTAAAAAAGTGTAAACAGCAGTGGACAACGGGGTTAGGAACTAAATTTGTAATAGAGGATCATGATGAGATAAAATACTGAAAACTGTATCGTAATGTTTTTATGCTTAATGTAAATTACCTTCTGCCATCCAATACTCCGTCGAGCATAGAAAGAGCTCTCTCTATTAGGGCACGCACAGTTCAAATCACAGTTCTCTGTGGAATTCAATGAAGTAGGAGGACACATGTCTCTAAAACATTTTAAATGTCCACCCACTGCAGAAAGTGCACATAAGGTCAGGCTCCTAAAATTAGATAATGCTGTGAATGCAGTAAGTTTTTATTGATGATACGGTGGTATACGGAACTAGCCATGCATTTCAGTGATATTTGTTATCTTAAGAAAGAACGTTTATACATTAGCCGTGTTTCGAAGCTCGTCTACTGCCTCGTTTTCTGCTACCTTTGCTGTAAAAGGTTTGTCTGTCTACGTGACCGTGAAAGTCTTCCTAACGGTTACTGCCTGGCTTCCTTTACCGCTATGGGCTACGCAAACGGACTTATTTGATTTTAGGGTTCACCAATCAGCCAACACCTTTTCATGTTACCTCGTAAAATGGATTCCATAAATGTAAATGTGCGACGACGGGTATCGAACCCGTGCATCAACGCATCTTCTCCGGTCCCAAGGTGCACACTAATGCTCTAAGCGATCGAGCTTAACTATGCAAATGGGCTGGCTAGTTCAAAGGTTGCCATGATCCATGCTTGAGATATAGCAGTTAAAACATATTTGTTTGTCATTAAATGAAATGCAAAGTCCACCCTTAATACATTTAAAGCCAATCAGGTTTCGAGACGCGATCTTTATTTCCACAGCAGCTTACAAGCCTCTGCTCAAACGAACGCATCTGATAAGTAACCACTACTGAAACGGCAAACGATTCGTGAGAGAATGTGCTTCTCGCTCACGAAGCTGTAACCTCAACTTTAAAATATGGGCAAATTTATTTAGCTAATTACCTACCCCGAATATTTAATTAGCCGTATAAATCAACACAATCATCTACGAACAGCTATTTGTGCAGCTACGTTACACATCGTTCCTATCGAAAGAATAGTGATATGTTTGCGTGGCGCATTCAATACTTCTGCGCAAGAGATGCAATGTGTATTCTTATAATTAAATAATCTTTTATATATTATAAGTTGCATTCACAGTCTCATGATTATTTGTGTGTAGTAATATTTTTTCTTATTCAAAAAGCATTCGATGCTAGACAGATTTTCTTTTTTGCTATATTTAAATTGCTGTATTGTAAATAGATACTATACTTAAATTGTTTTGGTTAAAAAGAACCTTTTAAAGTGATTTAGAAACAGCCTTGCGCAGGCTAATATTTGGACGACTGATGTTTACACCAGCCTAAATCGGTTTTTATTATCATGAAAAGAGACAATGTTATTTCGAATGCCACATCAAGAAAAATTGTAATTAATTCCTACGTAGTTAACGCTGCCTTTTTCGTAATTTATCGTTATTCAGTTTGACAAAACCTATGCGACAATTCCGTTACGCTAATAGGTTGAGCTGGGACCACAAACGAACGTCGCTGTTCAGCAGACGTAAAGTGGAATTTTAACTCAGTTCCTCAGGCACTGCGGAACAAATCCTAGCCGTAATACGTCTTGGCGCCAAAATGGAAAAACAGAAGGAAATCAGTGAGATCGCATATGGTTCATAAACTTTCTGAGAAATATAGCTGCAAGTTCTGAAACAAAGAAGAACACCGTCGAGGCACACATTTAGTTTGCTGGCCTAAATTACATTTTCCGCTTGATTTTGGAAAACAGAACCAAGCGCGTCTTTGAGAGTCAGAGAACATGATCTTATGTTTATTAAATATAAATTCAAGAAGAACAATAGCAGATCCAGCCTCAGCATTATGTTCACTTGCTCATATTCAATTGACATTAACATTCAATTGATCAAAAATAAGAACTAGATTATTTTTTTATTTCGATTAAGTTGTGCGGAGTATCTATGTGTCAGTCGGCTAGTCTTTTAATGCCTCTTTCGTAGAAACAGGTCGAGTGCACAATCAAAACGGGGTAAAATATTTTACCAGTAAGGCATGCAACTTGGCGATTTGCATCAGTGCCGCACCACACCCAAAACAAAATATGAACATTCGAGATAAAATGTTAATTAAATGAGGCTCGTGTGGGGGAAAGTCAGAAGTTTGCACAAAATTTCAGAATGTCTCGTCTTTCAATACTGAAATTATTCGTACCAGTGTTAATTAATGCCACTCGTTTGCTAAAATTACAGCAAATTATAGATTAACAATGATTTTGGCCGTCACTTAAATAAGAAGATATTCTGCCATATCTACGTGTTCTTATCATATCTGCTTGATTCACTCGACGTACTTTCACACCACAGAACTTAGAAGGCTTTAGACATTGAACGGCTTTGCTTGCACACAAGGGGGCTTCATCCAATAAACAGCAATGGTGTGTTTTCGCACACAAAATTTGCCGGAAATGTCCAAGGCAGCCGCCCAAAGGTGGACAAACCATTAGTTCATCACAAGGAAATATTCACAAGCACATATACATGCCATACTGCCATCTGTTTTCTAGTGATGTCCCCGTTTTAGTGATTCGGGAGTTAGCACAAATTTTCCATTGTAATTAAAATATTCTTCGGAATGGAATGAACAATATCACCCCTGCATAACGTTTACCGTAATACTAGAATTATATAGAAACCCAAGAATAAAACATTTTTATGCTGCGACATTAGCTCAATTCTCCAAAGTTTGTTTCCGCTGATCCGAAACACACACATAGAATCGTAAAGCAAAATATACTGCAATATGAAGGGCCATATGCTCTCCAAAAACAAGGCAAAGTTGAAAGCTGAAATCTAGAAACCTGAAAACACGCTGAAAGTTGACTCAAGGCGTCTCCTTTAAATTTTTGTATAGCTGTGCCCATAGCTGTAGCGCTTTGCTGCACAAATCCCGACTCACGTCAAGTCTGACCCTTGTAGACCACTATTTCTCCTTGAAAGATAGTGTGATAAGAATGGATTTTTCATGTCACATCTATACGTATGTGTATCATTGTAATTCGACAAATCGTTGGAGTATCCTACGAGCACATGACATGCTACTAGGGACTTGATTTTGGATTTGCATATTATGCTAACATAAACAAGACAGCTTTTAAGCACATTATGTAGCGTTTTTAAAGGAAAGCATGGTTGATGATGGTTTTATGCAGTTCATCTTTGAGGAGTTCGGACATGTTCACCCAAATTATGTTATAAGATATTGGAAACAAGGTATACCATTCTTACGTGATAATAGAACATTATCCTTGATGCTATCAGAATCCAGAGATTACGAAAACCACGATACAAGCAATGATGAGTACATCACATAATTTTCAATTAAACGACTCCTTCGGATAAATTAGAAAACAAAATAAAGTCTGCACAACAAGAAGCTCATGATTTCCGATTTCGTTAAGGAATATGAGTCCTCACGACTAGAAGAGAAAAAGCGTTTTACTAAACAGACGCAGTATTAGCTTAAATTTAGTTTTATTCTCCTTAAATATGAAAAGTCGTAAGGGACTGATCGAAAGAGGAACTTCCAGTCTACCAGAACTATCTCACTTACGGATATTGTCTCAGTTAGAACAAGAAGAATAAGCTCTAAAGAGGTTTTCAGTAACTCCCAGAAGCAGCCGCTAGATGTCAGGTGCAGTCGGCTGACAAGTTCCCCATAAAGTAATAACGAAACAGTCATTGCCGTCTGTTGAGGAACGGGTGCGGTTTCATATTACATGGGCGGCTGCGCCATTTCAGTCTTTTCAACTGTTTAGAATATAGTATATATATGTATCGTGTTGCTGTGATTCAAGCAGTATGTAAGGATTTTATCAATCCTGCAGCGTTCAAGTGTATATACATTCGGGAGATATCCATCTCTGTCCGACCATCGTACGCTAGTTCATTACCGTCGCCGTCAATTCAGCAGAACTCACCCAGGCTCGTCACAGATGAAGATAAACGAAAGGCACACATGGGCAGGGCCCTAAAGCCTACACACCCGGTTACAAGGCAATCGGCGGTGACGATTAAAGTAACGGCAATACAATCAGCACGTTGCCTATATAATGTCTTACTATCACCATTGTTATATGTTGCTGTTATGATTAAAGACCATCCTAATTGCATTGTACGTGCTCAATGATTCGCGGTATTGTGCGGCATCTGAATGCCACTTAGCCCGTGATATCTGGGTGCGGGCAGTATTCGCATTGACTTTACGAAGGATTTTGGTTTGCTGTATCCATGTGACTGTATAGCACGCGGGCGCAATATAGCTTCCGCAAAGGCATGATCCGCACAAGACTGCCTACTTTAAGTACCAGATAATGTCTGTACTAATAATAACAGATGAGGGAAAGAAATAAGGTCACGGCTAATGTACAACTAAATACGTTTAATATATCGTGTACCTACGTATATGCTTATTGTCATTAAATATGATCTCACTAGTGAGAACTGTATATTCTCCTTTACAAGATGAATTTTGTGTTTGATGGGTTGTGCAGGTGGCGACTATAGGAAATTGCTGTCTGATTTTGTCGATGGAATCGAATTCCTAACAATGGCAGCTTTTTGAGGTGTAGCTTTCTAAGGCGTAGCCACGCGTTTATATCAACGGTTACATCTTCAGGCGGGCGTGTAAATATAAGTTATAAAACAAGAAGATTATGTATTTGGTTAAGCTTTTTCTTTCATTGTAAATTTTAAATTACCTCAGTTCGATGACAACATATTATTTGATTAGATTGTTTTCAGTTGTTTGTTTTTGAAGACTGTCAACCGACGAGCACCTGTGAAATACCTTGATTTACACTTGAGTAGTCATGCTAATATATTATTTTATTCACTCTGCTACCGACTCCCCCAGAAGCGTAGGTGTATAATCTACACTAGCAATTTCAAGGCTTATGTTCAAATCGACCAACCCTTTACGGTATCTACCGCTTGTACTAACTTGCAGAGTAGATCATTTGTCGACTTGTAAATGGAATTTGACAGGCCTAAATGGCAAATTTGATCTCGTTTTTAATCAAATTGAAAAATCGACAACTGGGTTTCTGAAAATTAGGCACTTTTTCCCTAGAACAGACCGGTTGAGAAAAAGACTAAAAACTGTCGAACTGACCTCCTCTACTTGTGCTTGACATGGTGTACATTTTGAGGCCTTCGACTCTTCGCTGAAAATCCTCGTTTTTCATCAGGTTTAATCGTAGCCGCTTCCCAAAAGCTTGCAGCGACAGCTTCAATGCACGATTAGCCTTGACCCCTCCATCACTCTCGAATGCAGGTTTGTCTCTTCGGGTTGACTCATAATCGATATCGAGTACACTCGGATAGCCGCCTGTTCGGCTGAATTCCTCGGTCTTTCGAATTTTACTGAGTTCGGCTTGGGCAGCATCTCTTCGAACTCGGCGTGCGCGACGTGGGGCCGATGCATTCGTGTCGGAGTCTTCATGGGAGATGGCCACGATTTCGTATTCGGGAACTGTTCACATAAGAGAAACAAATAGAAGAGAACAACAGTTAGCTTTAGCAGGGCATTTCTAGCTTAGTGGCACAGACAGTATATAATTATGTGCATATATTATGTGCGTATATGTGTGCCGTAGTGTTGCTGAACAGTGGTATGGTGCAGAATTGTTTATTTGCCGTTAAGTGGCTTGTTTTGCGCGTGTTCTTGGTGTATTCTGCCACAGAAATTAGCACGGACACTGTTCGTAGCACTATCTGCTAATGGGCCTGTAGACCAAAGGACGTAAGTTAGCATGTAATTAGCACAGCAAAGCGTCACGCAGCGATAGCTAGGGAAACTACATGCAAACGTATTATGTGCTGAAAATACAGCGCTTCAAGGTTGTGGTTAGTTATATTTTAACAGATCTGCTGATGTTTCGGTGCGTCCTTGAAAATGTAGCACAATCGACTACAGCTTTGTATTTGAGTTGTTTCCAATACATATAAGGGGATATTGGAATACATTGGTACCGACTGCACTTATAGGAGTCTCGCTATAAAACTCTAGTAACGTAACCTATTCTATTGTTATTTGCGTTCAGAGAAAATTCAGTTTTAACTTGCATTTTTTATATCCAACAATTTTTACATTAAGATTTTGCGTCGTGTGCTCATTTCGCAAACTCCAAAAAGGAAACAGCCGCATTACTAATTTATTCATATCTAAAATACTGTTTTTTTTATGTAAATGCGTGTTCATATAAGGTCAAATGGCATATAAACCATTATGTTCTGGCACACGCTGTAAAAGCCACGCTACATTGACACTCGTCGTTTTTAAAAGATTTGTAGCTGGTGATTCAAAAGTTTTGTCCTTTTTTTAAGTTTTTGCGAAATCTTCTGATTGAGACTTTTTGTTTTTCGTCAGAAAGCTGACAAAATTGAGTCTTTCGGAGCATAATAGATGTTGATAAGGAGGGTTTTCAATATTCAAACTTTTTATCATATTTTAAACTAACAGAAAAACGAAGATAAACGGTATTTCATATCGGCTTGTTTTGAAATAGCGCCGACTAATTTTCACCCAATCGTCATGTACCTCAAAACCAGTAAAATTGTTTTTAAATGTTAGAAGCGCATTTTTATTTTGTAGAAAATCTAATAATTGCGTAGGTTTTAATAAACTTTTTACGCGCATTTTTAGTTATGTGGTTGTTCTTTTAAACCTTACCCCGTTAAATATGTCGTATACACTTGCTTCTATGTTATTTTAAAGATTGATGTAAAAATAGAAATACGAAAAATAATTATACACGACACCAAATAAGTTCCGAAAAATTCACCCGAATCAGATTTGTAACAAAAAAAATATTCAATAAGCCTCAGCAACTAACAATTCTATGAATATGTAAAAAAAAGGTTGGACTTTTAGGTCACCCTGCATGCCCTGTAGATGCACGCTGTAAGCGCAATTTCGTTTTCGGAATCGGTCACCTCAGTACAGGATAGTAATG
>MNPL01006382.1:0-44802 GCA_002081605.1 Tropilaelaps mercedesae | reverse complement strand
AAGTAATGCAAAAACTGCTACCGTGGACGTTAAATGTTGGCTGATGGTCAGCTTTAAAAAAATAGGATAATAATGGCCGGGTGCTTCAAACTAAGACAAATGTATTACGATGGATCGAGGTACCGTGATACCATTCCAACAATTGTAAAGTTTAAATTCCTGATATTTTTGAGCCCGCTTTCTCCGTTATACTTAAACTGCTCAACGCTTAAACAATAATTTCAAGGTTGGCCACTCTATTTGAAGCAAGTCCGTCTCCCATGAATTTAGGCAACATAGGTCAATATTCTCAGAGAGTTCCAATAAATCAAATGAATTGAAACCCAATCCCTTGTACCGTACCTAATTCCCTTAAGTAGAGTTCTTCTGGTCCAATCTCAATATTTAGACGTTGTCTCCAGTTTAAGTACATCGCCGCAAACAACCGATTTTCCTGTAGATCTTTTTTTAACACTGAGACCTGCTTTTAAAAGAAACAACTTTGTCTGACTTGTTTACTTTCGCTTTCCTGGTCTCTTCGCAAGGTCTAAAATGTATGGGGCCTTGCTCTTCCGAATCGGGTTTCCAATGGTCACTGCCTGACATCATTCATTATAGCCGAAAATTTGCAAAGACTTTCTGGCAAAAACCTTGCATTCGGGTTGTAGCATATCACTAGCCAAATTCACTCATGTGATTTAGTTGCCGTACTGATCTACATCTGGTATTTTAAAATAGCAACTGCTGAATCAAGTTTGCTTAATTCCTAGATGGTTGAAATTAACGTGAAAAGCCGTTTCGAGTACAAAACAAGAAATAGCCCCAAAAGCTAAAGGGTTCATGTATTGGAGATTTTCCTGACGTATTCTTTATCCATGACTTGCAAATGGTCGAACACGTTCATACTTAAGGCTCCTTCAATCGGCAAAAGGTTAGTTTCTTCGACTTCTATAACGGCCTTTTGTACAGAACGTACCGTCTATGCCGAGTTGCATTCAATGGAACATTTTTTTGAGCGACTAGAAATTTCGAACACTAATTCATAAGCCTAAATGAACGAGTTCCTGAAGTGCTTCAGATGTCATTCGAGTGCCAAGTTTCAAATAGTGTTTTCAAGTTTTTATTTTGAAAAAGTTTTTCTTCTTTTTATCTTGCGATCTTATTGTCGTCCTGTATAAAAACTCATGAACTATCCTTTTTGAGATAAATGCTGCAGCTAGTAAAAATGGTGCGGGTCTAATAAATGGCATGTACAATTATGATTATTGTAGTCGGCTGTAGTGAATTACAATTTTACTATATTTTTATTTGTCAAGGAATATTAACTTAGGCATAAGCTCAAGTATAGGCATCGTTCATGTTTTCAGGCTATCGAAGGTTTCTGTCTACACTGTAATATGAAAATGTGTGTATTGGTTTATCTGCCAACAGGCACTAGGTAATATTAGCAATCATCAATATTGCCAAAGAAAATGTTGCTAACCTGCCCATTACTGCGGAGCCACGGATTAGAATGCGACAAACGTATCAAAGGGTTTCGTCGCAATGTCAGATGCAGTGAGTCGGCAACAGGGAAGAAGAATGCTCCACAAAATACATTGCAGCATCATGCATTCTCTGTAGGCTTTGCTGCTTTCTATACGCATGCGTTGGCCCGTATCTTGATAGGATCCAGCATCTAGTTCCTCTATTACTCCTTCAGATACCCCCTTTTCTTATTATTATTCGTATTATTACCGTAATACCGGTCCACCTTAGTGGTGTCTATGGAATAGCAAGGGGAGGTGGAAGGTTCACGCACAAAGAGTTCGAGTCGATGGGGGCACCAGGGATGCTATGGGATCTACCACAAGCAAAAAGAGCCACCATAAAAACATGGAAGTCCAACAGCTGGAATTACGACGAAGGACTGACCAGTGAAATCGGCTGTTGGTACCAATTTCAATTTCCCATCCGGCCAGATGCCGAGTGCGTTCTTCCCTACGGAGTGTGGGACGATGATAAGGCTCCAGATAGTGGAACAAGACAGAAGAAATGAACCAAGCACCTCAAGCTGCGCAGTAATTTGTCGCAATTATATAACCTTCTTATGCGCAACAAACATCTTTACCAGAGAGTAACAAATTTTAAATAGAACAGATGAGACCACCGGGTAATTACTAATCGCGGGAGCGCACTGCTAAGGGTAAGTCATACTAGCTGGTCGCAATGCAGAAGCGCAAATGCATTGTTCAGGTGGTTGTTCAGTTTGTTGGAGCTAACTAAATAAGGCAAACTCAGGCCATGGAGTCTGTCAGTAGATCCGGATGGTCTTGGTACAGATAAATGGCTTGCAAACATGAAGTAATAATAGCCAGTTGTCATCTAATATGTATCCTATCAGATTGTTGTACCGAGTCTGCTTAGATGCATATGCACTCAACTCGTTAATGCGTCGGTGTGTTAGAAGCGAGATACATATGAAGTAAATTCAACCGCCACTGTAGTTATTTGTCAACACTGGCAAGGCCGGCGTTGACGAATAATGCTTTATATAGGGACCTTGCCCTAGTATCTTTTTTTTTTTAAAAGCTGACTATCAGCCAACATTTAACGTCCACGGTAGCACTTTTTGCGTTACCTCGTAAGACGGACCATATAAATGTTAATGTGCCCCGGCGGGGATCGAACCCATGCACCTACGTGTCTCCTCCAGTCGCAAGGCGTATACGAATGCACCAAGCCACCGAGCTCGACAAGCGACCGGGTCCTAGTATCTAACCATAGTGCACACAACGCGTGAGCTATCTGTACAAATTTTGCAACAAAACAGGTAAAAATCATCGTCAGTAACGTAGAACCAGGACTTGTTTTTCCCACTTCATGCTCAAAATTCTGTGCAAGAGTTAGAACTTACCGGTGTATCAATTGTCGAAAATTTACCGGAGTTTTTCAACAAAGTTGTCGTTTGTCCCGCTAATTAATACAATCCTTGACTACTTGCACGCCACGATTAATTTTAAAACATCGTTTATCTTGCGCCGCTTAGTAAGAATTATAGTTAGGAAAATTTAATAAAGGAAAATGTGGTCTCAGAGAATACTTCACATCAGAGATAACATTTTCTTCATAATCGAGAGAATACTCGGCTCACAGACGGCTATGCTTGATTTCTAAATACAGTCTGCTTACTCAAGCGACAGGTTGAGAAATAAAGTTTTTGGATTTGACTACATATGCTAACTTTGATTGTAATTTTGAATCTTTGGCAATGAAAAGTCATTGTAGAGAAAATTTGTTAGCCTTAATGAACTGTTTGGGCAGAATTTTCTGTCTACTTCTGAAGTAGATCTGTCTCTGGCTTCCGTACAGGCAACCGGGCAGCTTATTTTAGGGAGGCCTACAGCGCTATCTTCCAGTAAACTATTGCTGCATGTAAATGTTGTATTCCAATCTCATTGGATTTTCATAGGGTTGAAAGGTAGACTGATCCAGATTTTAAAAATTATGTACCGGTGCAGTTTTGAAGATAGTGTGGATACATTCACTTATTCTGTGTGGCAATTCTATTCTGTGTTTGTTTGGCAGATAGACGGACGTGACGTGAGAAGTAAACGCTTAACGTTCAAAAAACATTGTTTAAGAAATAGTAAAGGAAATCAAGATTCACAAAGTAGAAAGAGAGTAAAAGAATGTGATAATTACATGCAAAAGGGGTTCTTTCAACTGTATATATCTATATATATATATATAACCGAGGTTATGTACATGTGTCATATATGTCTAGCAAATTTATATATATATATATAACCTTGGAATAGCAATCATCAGTTTATAAAGCTAAGAGAACTATCAAGAGAGGTTGGACCAGCTATCCATAAAACCTACTTTTCTTGTATGGATAACGCAGAAAAGCAGACCTTTTTTCTTCAAACTCAGAGTGCAGTAGCAACTTTACAGTCTTTCCTCTAATGACCCTCAAAGATGATAAAGTTGCAGGCTCATGCTTTAAAAATTATGATAAGGGATAAGCCTAGACTTGAAGTTACAAAAAGGAAAACAGGAAAGGATAAATAGCATTAATAAATATTTTAGTACCGAACTACAGTTGAGACAATTTAAGCATCTGCTGATCTGACCTTAACATTTTTGTCTATTGATAATGTGCAGACTAAATAATATTATATCTATAAATTAATAACTACAAAAGGAGACATGCGATAGCCGCGCTGGTTGAGCGTGGAATCATAGAGTCGTTTACAGATGCAATTTCTGCAAAATAACCTCAGTTATACGCGCTTCGAAGGGCAAAAATCGCAGAGATGTTCATCGAAAGCCATTTCAATGAAGTAGGCATGAACACTGTGTAAGTGAACTCTAACCAATGTCAAGCAAACGTAAATAGTAGCTGCGCGAAGCAATCCGCTAGATGAATAGCGTATGAGGGACGTTGCGAACATCACCATTGATGCATAATTTTTGACATGTGAGTAGCATGAGATTAGTGTAGTAAATTTGACTTAATCTACCACCGACCGATGAGCAGTTTCGATCAAAATCAAAATATACGTCATCCTTTGCATAAAGAGCATTAGCCATGTTATTTGCATGCCCTGTTGCCCTGGGTTGTACGTTTAGTAGCAGCCAGGTTCACAAAGTCGTGCCAGAAAATTTAAATATTCACCCTTATGTATGTTCTCCAAGATGAATTAATATTGTTTGCAGCATTCCAGCTGTAGTTTTGAATGCAGGTAGCAATCACATTTTTTTATTGATGGTGGACGTGCAATGTGACGCATATATATTTTTTCAAAATCTTTTTAATAACGAATTTAAGTAAATATTTTTTGATGAATTTTTAAAAGTTAAGAATAATAATTTGAAGTAAGCCTACGTCTTCCCTGCGTGCTTATATAGCTCGAATACATGCAACAATGCTGATACCTTACCTTGATCAGGAGACCTCACGTGAAAGACGCGTCTTAGCTGCTCTTCTGACATTTGGGTGTGAATCTGAAATTTTTCAATTCAAGAACAAAAGTAAGAATAGGTACCAACCCATATAAAACAACGTCAATGACTCGATTTTATTTTTCTTAGTTCAGTTTCAAAGTAAATCCGTTTTATTTTTCTCTCATGTTTGTGTATGGTGAGATACCGACTTAAAATACTTTACAATCTTACGATTAGATTTACCATTCAGCGGCCTTGGCGTTACAAAGGCATCTTTTGATTGGACTTTACCCGTGTCATCGTGACAGTCATCGCATCAAGGCAAATGCGGCAAACCGTCCCAATAATATTAATACAGACACCGACAGATGTAATTTGCAGCCGCTTGAATGCAATGGACGAGACGCATCCAATGTTTACCTAAAGGAAGATTAATACTCGGAAATCAGCTAGGAAGTCGTTCCTCGTGAGTATTCAAAAAAACGTAACACCAATCGTTTCAGGTCTTTTTAGATAAACAGTCTCTGATTAGCAAATACTCTGCTAATGCTAACATTAAGAATCCATACTTTTTTAAAGTATTTTAAGTACAAGAATGCTAGAAGATCATTCCTCGTTAACTCAAATCTATCATTTACGATGGATTGATTAGCCTTAAGAAAAGCGATTTGCTAACGACTCGAACTATTTTGCCATATGAAGAATTGCAGCCTCTGTTCGACGCTATTTAGCGGAGTGTGCTCATTTATCTTACATTAGTATAGATAATATAAAACTAATTTATGAACGTTTCTCATTCAGAAGAGATCTGAGGAAAATATCTGTTTTAAGTTGATGTATTTTGAGTCCGGTTGATTAACACTTTGTGTTTCTTTCCAGCGATATGGTGCTAGCTCGTTTTCTCTTTAATCCTATTCAAAAGTAATAAAAGATTAACGTTCAACATTTGTCATTTAGGAATCAAACCGGTAAGTAAACGAACAAGAAGGTGTCGACGTGAAACAACCTAGTTTTATTCAGATTTATTACCCAGTACCAAACGTGAGAGCATCAAAAATGTAAGGTAGATATTCAAACGTATAAAAACATCAGAACTCGCGTAATATCTCGGGAAAGCGACACATAGAACTGAACCCTCCCTCTATCTAATTTTTTTTTAGTTAGTAAAGCCTCGAAAAAACTATAATAGTGCGCCATGTAAAAATAATACATAGGCTGATAAATTTTATCAACTAAATCGTTCTGTACAGCGATAAAAGGTCTTATCTAAAAAGTCTCCTATCTATGGGTATCTCGCGTACTCATATTGCCATGTGCACCCAAAATACTCGTTGAACATCTTAATGCACTTTATGTATTAAAGTAGCTACAACTCACAAGAAGGAATATTATCGAAGACTTCATCGTCTAAAAAGCTTCATGAGTATAGTCGAACACTGGGTACAGTGAATAAATTCTACTGCTACGTACTATTATGGCTTAGATGATTCAATATTATATAGGTAAAGAACTAAGCCGATTTTATGAAAAAGAATAAAAATATTGCGCCCTGCTTGCGTTTTCTCCTCTCTTAATCTAAGAATTCTCCGAGTGCATTCCACTGGAGCAGTTTTGCGTCGACTCTTGTCGGCTAACATGACGACAGTAAATTTTCCTCTAGACTCAAGATTTTTTTATAAAAAGCCCTCTCTTGCCGCTAGTCCAAGTCTAAATTGTTTATTTGCAAATACGGTTCGTTTCCCTATTGGAGGCTGAAGGGCTATTAGTTAGCTCTAGACATGAGCAAGAGAAAAAGATTTGCAGGCGTGACTTAATGAAATGTTGTTCATTTTTTGCGAACTAGAGAGTGCTTGGAGCATGAGCTTGGCTACCTGCAAGCTACTAAAGGGCGAGTCCGTCCTGTTTCACGAGCGAAACAATTGTTTCACTCGAGCAGGTCTGCAGTGGAAGAAACCCCTTTCTAAAAATTGCCTCAAACTAAGAGCGCATTTGACTCGTGGTTCGAACTAGTAGTTCGAACGCCCGGCCAACAGAACGTACAAGGATACAACTGATCGTGCATAGGTGAGCCGGATGCAATTCTACTATGAAGACAGCGCCGTACGTTCTTTTAGCTCAACGCCCATGATTTGGATGGAAATGTTACGCTTACATTTATCTGCATCTTCTAGATTTCCTTTTGCTTCCAACTACATCCGCGAGCTTTGTTGTGTGTTGATCTGCGTGTGTCGGTTGCAGGGCAGAAGTACTAATCTCGGCCAACTAGAAGACTTCACACATTCCGCAAAAGCTATAACAATCTATTGAGTCGGCGTGGAATGCGATCTCGCACCGTAACCCCATTTTAAGCGTGACCGCTGTTTTTTAGCATATGTGAAAGTCTATCATGCATTGCACGTTATTGATCCATAATTGTAAAGAGTTACTTAAATATGAACGATTCATATGTGGGAGTTCAGACCTGCTATGATAATATACAAACACCAGTACAGTAAAAAATGCATTATTTTATTTATCTCGAACTGAAGATGTTGCAGACATTTTAGCAGGTTTTCGGTTTATTAACAATATTTTGTGAGCTTCTAACTTGTCCAATTCTCTAACTTGATGTTCCATACTCCAATTGTAAATTGACCACCATTGTTTCCCTTTAGTCAGTTCGAGCTACTTCTGACACCAAGTTCGCCTTTGACGCCCGATTAACAGCCCTTCTGCGACCGTTCGGTTCCTTTCGTTGTAGTTACAAATTAAGCAGCATTATGGCTCCATGCTGTTAATATACCTAAACGTATATGTACAGCTTCCATGTTTTGTAACGACCAATGACGAATTATAATGTGAAAATTTCGGCAGGCAACCTGGAAACTTGGTGGAATCGAAAATGCTTCGCAATAACGTGCATAGCTCCAGTACCTCCCTTGCATTGCCAAATGCTTCTGTGCACCAATGAAAATAAGTGAGGGGTCTTAGTGAAGACAATCCGAAAAATAGTTCAAGTTATGCTGAGGATCCAAGAAAAATAACCATTCCGGATAATTCGTGCGTGACATTTCAGTTTACTTTTCGTACGGCTGTCGACAGCCCGCGAAGATGTCAGAGTGTTTGAAAATTTTGGCGTTCATAATCCAGAACAGTAATTGTGGTCCGCTCAAAATTTTATGTATTCGAATAGAAACAACCATCTTAGTCGTTGTATGTTCACAGTGACAAAGAAGGACAGCATAGTAAATACACCGAAGGTGCAATATGTACTTTATCTTGTTTCTATATTGTGTTTATTAACCAGGCTTGATCGAGCTTCGATTTTTCTTTATCAACTCGCCGAGCTGATAATAAAAAACGTCCGTTGGCCAATGTCATTTCGAATTCACACGCGATATGGCATTGCTACTGCCAAAACGCTCGATATATTTACCTTTATATTTTCGCTTTATACGCGGTAAGGCTGTCCGCGACAAGGGAATGCTGAGCCATAAACATCTCGAATAAATATCAACATGACTGTTGAAGTAAAAATGTGTGTAGGGATCGCCGCATCGTGATGTCACGAGTAAGTACTAGAAGGTAACCTAGTAAATGATTCACATCTGGCTTTTGAGCTAAGGAAACGGACTAAGAAGCTAAAGCAGGGTCCAGGAGTTCATCGTACTCATAGATTTCTTGATGCGTTACTATTTCACCAATACAAAATGTACTAAAATAGCAGAATATCTATGAAATGCGCTTTAAAAGATAGGCCTCGTATCGGAACGGTTAACCTGGTTTTATTGCTTCTTATTCGACCGAGTCTATTCGAATTTCCACCAAACTAAATATAACATGTCGAGAAGAAGCGTTTCAGGCAGTCTCCACATAATTAAGATGTGGTCTGGGCAGAATTGTTAGACTGCACAGATCTACTCTAACTTCTGCCTCTTGCCCTGCGTATTTAAATCCTTTCCGGCCTTATCTATAAGGTCTGATTGTGCGTTGGGAGCAATTTTTGTGTATAAACCCTCTTCATGAACTAGCGTGACGGAAAATGGGTAGTTCCCTTATGAATGTTGATTAGAGCGACTGTGTACAACCTAACCTCTTGACTGTTTAATTAACGTTGGCACCTTTGCGAGGCTTCAGACTAGGCACACTGAATTGTTATAAATATAGCCGTTAAATCGCAGTTTGTGTAAGGAAATTTTGGCTGAAAAATATCAACGCATACCCCTCAGTGTTTTGCATTAAAAGCTATTAACTTCACGTAGGACCATACAAATGATTGCCCGTAAACAACGCGAGAAGTACCTACCTCTTTATGAAACCGAGAGATCCTATCATTGCTACCAAGAAACAGTTCTCGTTGCATTACATATATTTCAAAAAGATTAAACGTCTAAATTTATGCTATTTGTAATAGAATTATTAATATATAATAAATTATTTGTATACAAATCAGCGAATCAGTTCGGTACAAGTAATCAAGAAGTCTCGTTTGGCTGTAAAACTGGTAGAATATGCCTGCGTTTCATTCTCAGCGGAACACCGCCTTGGGCAGTAATTGATAAAGGCCTAAAAATGTAAATACACGATGTAGGAGGATATAGCGGAAGAGCTGTTCAATGACTAAAGTTATATCAACCCTATGGGACACATGCAACAACTGAAAGAAGACGTGAAACTCCGCCAATGTTTCGCCAACGATAAATGCAGGCCACTTTTGTGCATGACAGGGCAACGTTCATAGATTCTCGATTACATAGATAGTAAAATCAAATTGCTTTCCATTGTAAGCAACACAAAACAATAATAAGACGAAAAGTAATATTTTTTCAAGCCGCGAAAAAGACAATTCAAGTTGGTCTCAGAGGTGGAGAATATGTGTAGCGGCAACTATGGGGTTGACCGGTGCTGGCACGCCCTGTTGCAGGAAGGTAGGGCGTCAAGCAGTACTGCAAAACTTCCCAGCGGAAAGTCTCTCTCTAAAATTTGCTTAAAGAACAAAAAAATATTTGGCAACTATAAAAATCATAGCTGCGAACGTTATCTAGCTACCTTTCCAGATGATTACCATATTTTCTATTTTTATTATGTGTACTCAATCTATTGGCTTGGAAAACTGTTGACTCGATGGCAGCTTTTGGAATATATCAGGCATACACTCTTTTTTCCAATTTATACTTAATTGAAACCGATGACGGTCTATGAAAAAATTTACTTGATAAATAAAGGTTTAAAATCAGGGAATTTCCGAGATTATAGTAAATTCCAGCTAAGCAATTGTTCATCGTTCCACTAGTTATGCTATATTATTTGTTGTTGTATGCTATATATTGTTGGTTCTAGTTATCGCAGTTTTTCCGCTCTTATAAACGAATGTCATAGAAAGATTCACAAAATTTATCTTTCAATTAGGGTAGCTCTTACAACCCAGCTAATCAGTTTTATAAGAAACAGTTTTATAATCTCTTGATGTGGTACAATGCTTCATTACTCTCGTATACATTAAAACGCTTTTATCGTGAATCAGTATGACCAAAAAGGATGAACTGTTTGATAAATGTTATCCTTTATACTACTGATGCTTGGTCTCGGCTGGCGACATAATTATGCGGTGCGCTTATTACATTACTAAATTTTTGTTCTGTTTCAAACCAAAATGGATACATTTTTGCTACGTATTACAAGCTCATTTTACATTTGCTAAAGTCGGTCAGCCACTTGTATAAAATATTAACTTAATCGTACTTCTGAACAGCATTAGAAAATCCTCACCTTAGTTGTGGTGCATTTGCAATCCCCGCGTAAATCGACCACTAATCGTGTT
Organism: Tropilaelaps mercedesae; assembly: GCA_002081605.1. Taxonomy (NCBI): domain Eukaryota; kingdom Metazoa; phylum Arthropoda; class Arachnida; order Mesostigmata; family Laelapidae; genus Tropilaelaps; species Tropilaelaps mercedesae. The sequence goes on along the minus strand of MNPL01006382.1, from coordinate 34,091 downwards.
AAGATATAACAGAAATAAACAAAAAAACAAAAAGAGGCTGCTACTATTTGCTAACAGTGAGTGTACGATGTATCACAGACGGCAGCATAAAAGCACAGCGATGGGTTGACGTGAAGTCCTTTTTAAATATCAAATTAGCTTTGTGCGAGCCGAAGTCTAATTGCAATCTCTAAATGCAGTGGATTGGGCCGCGGTCTTTGTAATAATTTTCTCGGAAGACACAACCCTAATCGAATTTCAGGTAACATAATTAGCACCTTTGTTTTTATTTCAGTACAGCTACTTGAAAGTCACCGATTAATTAATTGCCCAATAACGTTGTCACTGCCTATTTGGACTAGCTGAAGCTGGTCATGGTAATGTTCTATGGTAAACCATGGGTCGTCCATTCAAAGCTCACTGGTACAAGGGACTGTTACTATACTGAACTCTGCTTACTCGGATTTTTTCAAAGTGACACGAGAAGCAATTTTGAAGCAAACGAGCAAGTTACCAACGCGTTCAGGCCTGACTCTGTATCAAACGTGGAACAATAACGAGATTGAAAAACCCCCTGGGACTGGAACGAACATGGACGTTCGTTCAGAACAAGAAGCATATTAACTTAGACAAAATGAGAGCTTCCCAACGTAAACTAATGCATCAACGCCGTTCGTGCACTTCCATTGCATTTCAAATCATCTTCTGAGGCTTACTTAAGGTTAAAAGAGATTCCTTTTCGTCCAGCATTCCTCACTTTTTACATGCCTAAGCCCTCGGAGCTCATCTGATTTTTTTCGTGCATTTTCGCATCATCAGATTCGCTTGCCGTAGTGGCTCAGTAGATCCATTAGCCAGCCTTCGGTGGCAGGTTTCTCGTCTGCCTATTACCGCAATAACCTTTTCTTGGATCCAAGAAATCCTGGAACTTGAGAAAAGAAGAGAGACTCCGGATGGAGTGGGAAATTATATGTAAGGTGAATGCACCCAAGAATCGCTTTTCCAAAATGCAGTCAAAATGCTACAATATTTGAACGGTATGTCGATTATTTTGAGGCAGTGATATTCAAACAGTCGGAAACGACTAAATGCTACTCAGAAATTTGAATGGTATGGGGGTGTGTGCATGGAATTTTCTTGAATATTATTAAAGATCAATAGTAGAAAAAATGGCAGCCGTTTATTCGCGAATACACTTTTTTTTTAAAAATCAAAAATCGCTTTTAATGAATGTTTCCATATTAGAGATGATTTCAGATGCACGCGACTACGTATATGTTCTGGTGGACATCGTGATCAAAGAAGACTAACAGCTTTATACGTCAACGCAAAATATCGATCATGATAGCTAGCTATTTTTGCTGGAACAAATCTCTATTATCCGGCTCAGATGGCCATATTCATTTGAGACTACGTTGCTTTGTATAAGGTTTATATTTTATATATTTTAGAGTTGACCATCAGCCAAGATTTAACGTCCAGATTACCGCTTTTTGCATTGCTTCGTAAGACAGACTTCATGAATATGAATCTGCAGCAGCAGGGCTCAAACCCGGCATCTACGTATCTCTTCTGGTCTAAAGGCGCACGCGAATGCGCTAAACCACCGAGCTTGATCTTGTATAAGGGTTCAGATGCAACACACCGGCTATAGCCGGACTCCCTGAACACTTGAAGGATCTGGGTAATTCCGTTAACGAATGCCACAAAATGTAACAGATGTACGGAACATGCCCAATAATTTTCCGTTCCGCGAATGTAAGCGTCTGTCAGTTCATGTGTAACGTCAAGATCGAACAACAACAGGTTACGTCAAAATGTATAACGTTTCCGGCGATAAGTAAGAACCATAATCACTATTCTTATCCGCATAAACTCAAACAAGAAAAGCCATACAGCTACATGTTCCAGCCACCTGTACAGTAAATACTTTCGCTTTAGAGCATCACCTTAACCAACCACTATTCCTTTTAGTAGAGCAAACATCTTCAGTAAGTGAGCTTTGCGGCGAAATCCGATCAATACCGACCGATGGCCCATTCGCTACGGTTTTCATCGAACAGCTACTCACACATTAGTTTGTCAAATTCCTCGCCTTGCCCTGGAGGCTGAGCTCGTTATTCGCGCAGAAACCGTTCATATGAACCATCTTAAACGGCATAGCAAATCGCAACACTTGAAAAGCGAGAGGCCGATGTCTTGTTAAGGAGGACACTTTAAGGAGCCGGCACTTCAAAGAGAGAAAATATTGGATTAACTTTCGCAGCTTGTAAGCTAGCGGCTGTTGTTCTTATTTTTATGTATTAAAGTCGCGCACGTGAACAGCAAAGTAATCAATCAGCGTGATATGCTCAACGCAGAAATGCAGAGCCACTTATAACACTATGGCTGTTCAAAGTCAGGGCATTACGAACGCTTGCGTACCTCAGCGAAATCAGCTACCGTGCTTCCATTTAATTGACCATGTGTTATCATCCCACCATGAGCAAACAGCTTCAAGTATCATGGCTAGCTATGACGTTAAAAATTAGAATGATTTGGTCGAGATGGCTTTGCTTGCGCTGTTTCCGTCGAATTTGTTCGAATGAAATGCCGGATAGAAAAATAAGCAATTAACAATGTTTTCAAAACATCGAGGACCGTTTCAGTTCGTCATTGAGATCCCGTAGCGTACTGAATTGGCAAGTTGCTGTTCGATAGATTGTAGTGCAACATATAACTATTAAATCGTTGGATTCTATCTCTTGGAAAAGACAACTCGCTGGGTAAAAAACGATAAATATCGCAAGAAAATCTCCTGCTGCGGAAATCCAACCCAAATTGCCCAAGGCTGGGATTTACCTATAGTAGCAGAGGACCAGGGCATACAGTTGTAAGATTAATAATATAACATACGATTATGTGACTGTGTGTTTCATTCAAAACTGGACGACCTGTCGACAACTTTCAATGCTTTGTCTATTTACCGAAAACAAAGAAAATCAATACAGACTTGACCCGCGTGGGCATCATTCTCTGCTTTCCCTGAAATGGCAGCTGAAACAAAATCACGTCTGATCTGTTTTTTACGTTTTTATGTTTACTACCGCGGTCAAACTTCATCGCGCGTACAGTGAAGTCCCCTATCGCTTGACCATCTCTCTGTTCACAAGCGCATCACCAGATCGCCACAACGCCCTCAGCCGCTGTTTTGTTCACAGCTCATTTTCGTTGCCTGGTGAGGACCTGTAATGCGCAAGGGTGAACTGGCAGTTGCAGGGGGTCACGCGTTATCAGAAAGCCAAGGCCTTCGGACGTTCCCATCACGCCGGCTGCTATCAATCGATCATTGTCACTGTGTCTGCTGCTGAGTTTGCTGACGATGAAGATAATACCACTGATGAAAATATTAGATGTTAAACGATTAAATGCAGCGCTTGTCTCAAGCTGCGCTTTGAAAACTGACACATAATCTACGCTTGTAGCATCAAATCGATCACTCAGGTAAGTGCGGACGTACATTACAATTATGCACAATATTAGAGAAAGAGCAACTAGAAATAAGTTACGCGGAATCGCACACGCGCGTAATGCGGCCAGAATGTTTTCTATACTCAGCAATACACTATTACTAAAGATATTACAAGTGCCTAGGCCCTATTCCAAAAGGATTGCTCTCAGAAAAAATTTCAATGGCTGGTATAGCCATTCTAAATATACGCGCACGTCGGCCACGATATTCGGTTATAGAAAAGAACCATTACACGAAGTTCGAGACGAAATGCGTGAAAAAGTAGAACCCTCAACGAAAGTTTCTCTTTTGTTACTGGTGCTGGAGTCTTTAAAGGCTTAGGTTCTTGTTTTTTGAACAAAAGTTAAAAGAGTGACAATATAATTGTACAGTATAGCTCACCATGCCTAAGGGGCAAAAGCAATTATGCTCTTCGTTGTATTTGTAATACACACAAGCAGCCAATGAGTGCACAAAGTAGCTATAGTATAATTCACATAATTTTGGTCCAAAATTTAACGATGGCAGTTGTTGTGTTACGAGAAGTTGTTGTAATAATATAGTTTGGTCTCTAGCACACAGCGAAAATATTTGTTTCGCTCCGCATGCGAACGCTTTTACCTAAGAAAGTAGGGGATCTCGCACAAAAGTCAGTCCGGGTTTCCGGCAGACGACAGGAAAAAGCATGGCGGCTGGAATCTTGAACGACATCGAAAAACACTTTATTACTAGTCAATGGCAGGCGCCACATTATGCCTGAACCCCAGGCAGCAGGGAACCCCGCAGACAACACCGAAGTGCTGCTAACTCCGCGGAGCCGATGAGCCAATAGAGACTCCTCATCGACCGTGGTTGAAAGCCAAAAAATTACAGTCAACGGGTCAGTTTTCTAGCTACTGATCGCTCGGAAAGGCTATGTTCAAGCTATGCCACCCCTCGACAATCTGAGATCAAAGAGGGCCATGTGGAGTATCCACGTTGTGCCCAACGAGGATGAATTCGGACCTGATCATGTGTCTGACACCGAGTCCCTGCGACGTCTACCCCCCAAATTGCCCGAAGAGCATCATTTTATCCAATTTCGCCTCTGCGGAAAACCAAATTCATAATCATTTTCCCCAGCCGAAAGACTGAAGCACATGAGGCGCAAAAACAGTGTCTTGCAGAGCTGTATAGAAGCTTGACGAATATGCCGTTCTTACGGTGTACGCAGGTAGTGTTTTTCTGCGCGGATTGGATTGTCTCATTACGATGCAAAATGAGGCGATTAGCCGTGGACGACCTCGAATATTTCATTGATACTCTAGAACGAATGTTATTTTATTGATGTGGTGATGTTATAGTAGACAAAACCGACGAGTTAAAGAATTTGAATAGATGCTGAGTAGACTGTAATTCCTACACGTATTTATAAGTATACACACACGGACAGGTAACATAACTTATTATACATTCGTGTGCATGTGCATGAAATGCACAAAAATAACCTGTAACAGTAACGTTGGTGCACGACTGTGAAATTTTAGCGCGATCATGTCGCCTTCATCGCACTATGCGCACATGATGCCGATGGAGATAGTTCTATTAAGTGATAATGTTGTCGCTTAATTACACGATCGTGACGTCCAGTAGCAGCAACAAAAAAGCACCAATACGTTAATGTTGGGTAAACCCTGGCGCTCCTGCTTGTACCTGCGTACACAAACCACAAATTACTCTGCTGTACTCTGCATACTTCGACCGCTGTGATCGGTTTTGTTTTCAGCACAATCAAATTAATGAGAATTTTTATCGTGCTAATAGGGAAAAACTAAATACCTTGCAGTTTCGTTAGATCATTGATGGAACGGTGCTATTGTGCCATAACGTGTATGCACAGTTCAGTAATAAACTGCGTTAACGTAGAGGAGGAGACTTTAAAATAAAAAATGTGTGTTTATTACTATTATTAGCACGTATTTTGCTACCAATGGTACCATCATTATTGTTCATTCCTTTGCATTCTTTTTAACAACGTCATTATAATTGAACGATATTCTCATGGTCTTTGTCTTAATTGCCCTTTTTCCGGATAACTGACGGCGCAATTTCAACATGCGTGTCCCGTCTGCAGGTCACTAGGAGACGACAATTCATCAATCTCTTTACTATTATGACGTAAATTTATCGCACCTTATTATCTTGGCGTTATTGAAGATAATTATGGTTGTACTAACACGACGAGCAAACGAGGGCCAGGGGATCCTGCTTTGGATCGAGGTGAAATGCACGACGAGCCACAACATAAGGTTGAAATAGTTCAGCGGGAAAGTTGCGTGGGACATTGTTGTAGTATGGCATTAGCAGGCTCCAATCACTGACGACGAAATTTCGTTGCTCCAATCGGCAAATAACAATTGCCAATTACTATTAGCTAGCGACTTCATTCGAAGAAACCACAATCAACGCCATTAACATCATTAACTTTCCTGTACCCAAATAGGAGCAGTGGTTGCAGTTTGCCAAGCAGTAGAAGCATCGAGGTGGCAATAAAATGGTAGTGGTAATCTATTACTGGACGAGTGAGGTGTCGCCAAATTGCCCCAGGGACGAGAAGACAAATGTTCGTCCCGGTTAGTCGTCTGACGACGCGCTGTCAATCCAGCACGAGACACTACATATACACACTATGTTGTGTACATGTGTTATACGCATTTGATGTAAATAGACTACGCCACGATATGAGTTATGTAATTTGTGTAATACGGCATTGATAAAAAGAAACCATTAGAGCAGACGCATGCAGCTACACGAGACACTCGATTTATAGTGTAGTTGTTCGGCTGTATAGACTTTTCATAACGCCTCATCGAAAACGGCGCAGGCATTTTGCCGCATTTTCCAAGTATCGGAATGGTCATAGAGCATTTCTCTAGTGGAACGGTCGCTAGATTTCTTGCGTTTTGATTGGCTGGAGTCGCTTATTTTTGGCGCCATTTTCAAAACAGCGTTGACTCACTATTGTCCATTGCGACTGCAGGCGCTGATTGCACCAGTTGAGTGTTTTTCGCTTGCTCTATGAGACGATCATAGCTCCTGAATGGGGCTTATTGGGTATGGCCGGTCGCCTGACATCAACCCGCGCTCCCACCTTGCGATCGCCAGTCATCCGCGTCCGGCGCCGCCACCGTCAAAGCACAACAGACCAGCCTGATCGACCAGCCCGAGCACAATCGAAGTACAACGTCCTCTTTACAGGGCTCTGGTCACCGCACGCGGCCATGTGATACCTACATGTGGTTAACTATATCACAAGCGCCATCACGGCGCGCATCGACAACGGCAGCGTCTCTACCGCTTTCGCGTCGACCATTGCCAGCGTCAATACATCGGAGGGTTGGTTGTGTCAGTCGACAAAGGCGAAGAAAGTCATCGCGCCCGATCCGGCACCTCGCGTTGCGCGCCCATGTCGTACGTCGTTCGTTACAAGCTGCGGTCGGAATTTGGAAGCGCCGTGTGAAATCGGACGTTCGCGTATTGCGTTAGTGTGCATCGCTGGCCGATCAATGGGCGTGTATACCGCCAGGACGAGGAAAATTCGACGCTGGCCAATGGTGACGACGGGCAGGTGTAAACGCCGAAGACGACCGAGGGATTACGATAACTATAAGTGATAACTATATCGACGTAAAACGAAGTCGTTCAATTGTTATAGTTCGTTCGCACGAGGGAGGCGCGCGAGTAGCTCGTTGTATTCGTACGGCTTCGTCGTTACAATCGCTAATAGTTCATCCGCGCCTAATAGGTCTAATAGGTTATCGTGCGCTCCGACGTTCCCATTACAGGTATTACCTCATCGTGAGATGTTGCTCAATGCTACGTAGTTGGTTCTCTAACCAGAGGATGATTTATCAGCATGACCGTCGTGCCGTTTTCGACATGCTCGTATCGTGCGCTGGACCCTTCGAGAATGGTGACCCAGTGGCACAGCGGCTTCTCGATCTCGAAGATGGGTCCAAGTAATGGCATCGTGAAAGGAAGTCTGGAAGTTTGTCGGATAGGTCGTGATATCATGTACAGTAACATATTGGAGTCAATTTTCCGCATCTGACCCAGCTAGATGAACAACCAGATGAAGAGGGTTTTCAGACAACGACGCTTCGCAAAGCGAAACGCAATCATTCGGAGCTTTCTGATATGCGCGAGCGTGCAAAAGCGATGTACTAACTATGACCATTACAGTGAAGTCTTGTTTCTTATCAGCGACAGCGGAACAGCAAAATCCATTGTTGTGTACTAGAATTGTTCCTCTATCGAAGTGTACAAACTTGAAAAACATGAAGAGTTTGCGCCCTTGCGAAGGGTTGTTCTTGTCATATGCAAGGCCTAGCAGATCACCTACTGGAACTAATATACAGAAAGCCTTAAAAAATAAAATAAATAAGATAAAAGGAAATCAATGTTTTGATGTGCAAGCGTCTTCTATCAAGTAGTAAAATTGTGAATTTTTTTATTCCACCGAGCCCCAAGAGGCCCTAATGAGAAAAGATGTGAAAAAAATACTGCAAAAAATCGTTGCCTTTTATCTAACTTTAACGTCTGTCTAATGTACCTTAGTTCACACACGATTCGTACGCAGCTAGCCTACAAGTTCTGATCAATATGGTTCAGTTATACTGCCAAAGCAATAAACAACATCGCTATATTATTGCATTGATCTATGACGAACGATTTTATTGACAAGGTTCGGTCACATGAAGTGCCTTTTTGTATCGAGCGATGTCTCTCCTTTAAAGAGCCTACTGCGGTCGACGTAAGCAAATACCGGCTCTTCAGCACCGTCGACCAGCAAACGATTTCATTGAACCCATCTAGAGTTGATGAGGTTTTTGTTTCAATATAGATATTGAATTAATACAAAATGAGATACTCGCTTCTTTAAGCAACCCCTACCCATGTAGGGGTCGAACATCCTACTCGAATAAACAGCCAAGCTGTCCGCATTGTCTATCCATGCTATTAAATTTATTCCGGCAATAGATCCAACGGTGAAATAAATTTTCACATTTCTCTGCCTAACGTATGCACCAAGCTTTCTTTTTGTTAGGCAGCACTCAAGATTCCTATTGCTCTATCCTTCCCCCCCACTCTGAGTGTCCGCCATGGATTATCTTCCAGCCGAACCGCCATCCGCGTGTCCAATGATTGTCATCGACCTCGGCAGCGCGTTTGATTGCAGCCGAGTGATTCATTATATTCCCATGGATTTTTACATTGGGCTACGCTCCGACAAACGGTCTTGTATCGCGGCTGGAACCTGCGGGGCCACGATTTGGCTAGCCTATTACGCGCGAGTATTGCAATCGCGCATCGACGAAGCCAGTCAGCTTCGTCGTTCGACTGCCACCTGCCCGCGTCGCCGTAGAGCCTCCACTTGTGTGCGCTACGGCCGGCGGGGTGTAAGTTCCGGTCGGAAGTGAAATAAATATGGATAATATTATAAATATGTATCTCTCGACATTGGTGCGCCGGTTGACTGCCCGTCCCCGCTACACAACGCCGTGAACCATTTGATTATCATCATCACAACCTTCGCTGGGAAGGTTAGCCTCCTAGTAGATACCCATTCGGCTTCGTGCAAAGTGCGTGGCCATGCCGATCAAAACGATTGGTTTTGCTGATGGTACCAACATTGCTGTTGTTGGTGTTGTCGTTGTTGCTAGAACAGCTTAATAAATTTCGTACGTCCAAATACAAAACAGATATAGAAATATACTGTATTATGATCTCTAGCGCAATATAAGACGGAGATCATCGTAAGCGGCGCTATGTGCAAAGTCGCTGACTAGGCTTAGGTCAGACTTAGACTCCAATGCTGATTGGACGATCTAGATCGACGACAAAACTAAAGCGGATGAAAAGCGGTGAAAAATCGGGACGAGAAAAAGCGATCACCGGCTGGCGTCGGATAGTAAAAGCAATTGAAGTCAAATCACAGCATATATACACTCTCGGTTTAAGGCACCCGACAACGAAACGCCAGAGACGGGGTAAATGAGCCGGTGAAATATTTCATTCGAGCGGAAAATGCGCGGCCATTTTGGATTTTCTGAAAGTCAGCGGGTCAACCGCAGCACGAACAACGACGAAAACAAAAATAGCAATGGGGAATCGTTATTGTTTTGCCCGTGTACGCTACATGAACGCGCCCAGTATTGAGTACCCGCCGCCAGCATTAACGCTCCGTGCCCAACAACTTCGAGGGAGAAATGGCTGAGTACGAAGGCAGTCATGAAAGGTATCTCGGAACTCATCAATGACAAAAAACAGCCGCAAGGCTGAAGTAGCCGGTCATGACCATGTCAGCCACTAACTAGGTCGAGTTCTACAGGTCAAATAAAAAAAAACATTGAAATGTTTCTCTGGCTGCTCTTGTTGGCTGCCTTTTCACCATCGAGCAGTGGGATGGCGCTGGTTTTATGGTTCTACAAACTGGATATGGAGCAGAGAAGTTTCAGCCACTTGTTAGCAAACGTTAGAACCAATTTTGCTAACACATGTGCGAATGATATTCGATAGCACTACGGTGGTTAGTGGTATAGCCTAACGACGTTAAATCGCAGGACGTTGAAGGCCAACGAATGTCTCCATTTCACGGGATCCGTTATCGGAATTTTCTTCTTGGTAGGCTCAAGTGTTTTGCTGGTCTTGTGGGCATATGGCTCCGTCCTCTTGGAATCAGATTTCGAAATGTTAGCTAGTAGAGACCGACTATCATGGAAATTCATCGTTATACGAAACCTCTGCATATATGCTGTACAGGGTGAAGCAGCTTGAGATCCAATAACTATCGTCAACCATAGTCATATCAGACCATCGTACATGGGAAATGTAACACCGTGAATCTCATTGGGATTTTCCCTGTCCTATATACTGAAGTTACGTTTATTGATGGTTTTAGTGAGACAACCTCGTTTGTCCAGGCACCTCACAAATAGATGTACCCATAGATTCGTCAAGTGTGGCACCACCTCTGTAACGCGGCCCCGTTGACGTTCCCATCCCGTGAGTTAATTTCACATTAATTTCCACTTATGCACCACAAAGATACTTATGCCTTCGCCTCGGGGCAAAACAACAAGCGTTTTTTGTCTTTAGTAGTCTCTTGTCACGCATTAGACTCGCCGTTGTACGTTGATGTACACGGAAATATTAAAACAGAGCTGCAGAGACTGTACTGTATATCTGCAAATTTGTCGTTTATGATTGAGCCGGTAAGAACTTTCACTTTGCTTTTCTTTTTTTCTTTCTGCCTTACCTTAGTGACCCTGACACTTTTTGACACGTAGTTGCATTGGATGCGTTTATATATACAAACAATGTGGTTTTCATTATTATACTCTAAGTTTTCTATTTTTACTAAACTCCCCTTAATGTATAGCGTTTGTATTTCTTATTTCGCCTTAATTCTTCTTTTTCGTGCTTCGTCTTCGCATTAGCCGCCAATCGGGCTGTTAGCGGTTTGTTTCAGAGCGCCTCTCTCATAAGAAAATGATATGGTTAACGACATACACATACAGGAACTTATTCCCAGACTTGCTAAACGCAGAGAACTATATATCGAAATATGTAGATACACACAAAGCAGAATGGACAATATAAAGAAAGTGGTCTCCCTTCCATTTCAAAGATATTCTGTAAGTTAGCAACTAGCAGCAAAACAGATGGCCTTTTTCAAAAAGCCCCCCCTTCCCAATCAATGCATGGTCCATTGCCGACTCCTATGTTTTGCCGTCGTGTTACAGTGCCAACAACTCGGTTCAGCACCACACAGTCCGCTTTGTCATGTCGTTCAGCTGGGCAAAAGGGGCTTATAAGGGGTATATGGACTCACACGGATCATTATGGCGTATTTCGTTCTTGTTCGTTTCCTTGCTTATCATTACAATAATAGCGTTCCCGTTTTATTTTACTTACAATCTTCTATTATCGTTACCATCAACAGCAGCATCGCTGCCGTCATCAAAAACGTAGTCATGTTTTCCTTTCACCCGGTCGCTGCTGATACATATATCATGCACATTATTAGTAAATCCATACATCAAGATTTTGTATATAGATATGTGGCTGTATATATATATAGTACAACATACGGCAGCCCAACAGTTTTGCGGTAACAAGAACGCGTCGAAGCGCAAGAAAAATCACACAGCTACGCGGGCATCACAGAAATTGCAACGATTGATGATCTACCCCTATCCGGAATATATATATATATATATATATATATATAAAAACTCACGTACATCCAGACAAAACCTACTAAAGAGAAATATTCATGAATGTGTGCGAATTTGCAACTGATAAATCGTCCGTCATTATCGACCGTAATACCAACGTGAAATTATATCCCGTAGGAAACATTCAAAATAGTTAAGCTTTCAATTTCCAAAGTCGAACATCAACGTTTGTGACACACTAATAAAAGTAGTTGCTATTCTAAATAGACGTATTGGTGTTACAATAACGTCGATGTTGACGATCAGAGGAAATGTACTTCCTAGCACGTCACGACCGTTTAGTTTCGTCAATTAAACAAGCAAACTAGTGCTGCCTTTCGTCCGTTCAACAATAAGGCCGGGTTGTGCAGCGTCAACAAAAATAGAGGAATTATACAATAACAGCAACGCGTAGTGAAAATCAAGTTTCATGTCTTGTCTAAAACGGCTGTGCCCGTTCAGGATTGGCTGTTTACCGCTGTCGGTGTAATAACATGAGAAACAAGCAACTTCGACCTGACCCCCGCAACCATAAGAACGGGCTGCAGTGGCCTTGTCTTTGACTCTATTCGACCCCCTGCGCTCCCCATCTAGCGATAATCAACTGACTTGAGTTGTAAACTAAGCTAGTTGCTTGCATTGTTTTCTATTTTTCTTGTGTCTGAATCTGGTCTACTTCTTGTCGGCAGCTGTAACTACGAAAAAAAGTCCATTCCTTCATCTATTGTGTAGCCAGGCACAAGCGCATGAGAACGAGTATTGTCCATATGGAAACTGAAGCCGATCACTATAACATGGTGCGCATATACGCACATATACAAAAAAAAATAACACTGAATGCTGCAGTTTTGCAGTTTGCAGTTTCTGCAGTGAATGCTGCGGTTTTGGCCATAAATTTCATTCAACATGTTTCGAGGTCGTTTTTGTACGATTTATAAGGGCAGTCCGCCGTATACTGCTTAATACGAAACCGCACATACGCAAGTAGGGTATATAACGTTCTTGATTTGCAATTAACAATTTTGATTTGCGTTTTCTTTATTGTTTGTAAAAAAGCTAGAAAGCTAAAAAAAAAGGTATTTTTTGACTTGTAAAGGGTAGTTAAGTCGTTATTTCTCATTATGAATGCGCAGGTTGGCGCGAAGTTCTATAAAACGTTTTTTACACGGGGACTGTAGACTGAATGCAAAAAAGGCAACAAGAACTTCCAGACCTGAGAATCAGAGACTCACGCTGCGCAATCGACTCTCTAATTCCGGTTAAAACTACGGGCACACATGACCGAATTGGCGTCGGGAGACTGTGCAAGTAAGACCTGGCAATTTTCCCTTTCTAGAAAATACTATTGATATTTGAGTTCAACAAGGTCGGATAAATTAAATTCTTACAAATCAGTCAAGAAGGCATACGTTATTATTCGTTTGTTCTAGCTAACAGCAAAGCTCCTACAATTTTCTGCGAAATGGAATATGTAATGATGATGAATAGATTTTGGATGGCCAGAAGCACCTTAAAATTTCTCATGCTGAGTGCTGGAAGTTTTAGGTTTCTGGGAGCATCAGACCCCACGCAAATATTAAGCGGATAATAGTCTTTTCACTCGTCGCATAATTTGTGGCATATTGGGGACAAATTGGAATATATTTAGGGTAAGAAGTACATTTATTACGGATTTGCACTGTTAGGTGACATCAATGACGCAATAAATTTTATCAAACTTCGTACCTTAGTTGGAATTCGATCCGAGATCTTAAGACACATGGGCTACCGCCGTAACAGTCTCGCCACCTCTGCAGCCACATTTCATAAACATGTTTGAAATGCACAAACCGTACAAGTTAGTAAGCCACGGACTCATGATTACATATGAAACCATTCTTGTTAAGTAACTACAGCCGCACAATGGGCTACAACGCTCAATTATTCTAACTTACTGATTAGACAACGAAAATGTTTCAAAGGTCTATCCTGCCATTTTCTTGAGAATCTGCCACAGAGCAGCACTCACATGTCATGTACGCATGTATGGGAGTGTAGTATCCAGCTAATACTTAGCGACTATTCTTTACCGCTTTAACGCAGCGCCTTCACCTTAATGCCTATTAACATCATACAATTGCAATAAATTTTGAAAACGAATTCACTACGGTTAGCAAAAGCACTTTGCCATCCATGCCAATGTCGCTGTAAATGAACTCAGCAACTGATCGGTAGAGACACAATTTTGAAAAAATTCGGCAAGAAACGAAGCAATTATTTCGAAACCCAAATATTTTTTCGTGGCTACTTCTGTTCCTCTTCTCGGATACAATGTGCCTACTCATGTTCCGTTTTCGGACAAAGATTAATTCGCCTAACCCAATACGAAATTAATCGTTAAGCTATAGTTTCTAACTGACATGAGGTCCCTATTAGTGTCCGCCATTTACTTTGTTGTTTCATATTGGTTGTTTCTTTACGCGCACATGCGCCGTACAGTTATACATTATTCAACCAGGCAGACGCTTGGTAATGTTTCAACTACTGGAGCGCCGTAGGGTTGGGAAAGCCACAATCAAACTGCGATCAGGTGTGGGAGCTGAACGTTGACAGGCTGTGTGCGCGTTACCCTCCGCGTTGCTTGCCCCGTATCACTAACTAACCCACGTGTCAACGCTCCAACGATTTCTTTCACTCCATTTTGCTGTGGAAGCTATGAGGAAAGGAAAACGAAGCCATAATTACAGTAATTAAGTTAGCGCTTTTCTAAGAGCGGGACACGCGCTTGACTATGTTTTCCACGACTTGAGGTTTTTTCCTTATCCCACCGCTCAGCACAGCACAGTCTGTGGTAAGTCTGGGGCAAAGCGATATAAAGCGTGAAACAAAATAAATTTGTCCGAAGGTGAAACGCGAGGCGACACATCAACGTACGTGAAGCTATTATTATCAGACGCCTTAAGCAGAGACTCGGAGCCTTGCGTTTGTCTTAGCGAATTATTTGAGCTGGCCTCACAAGAGCATCATATGTAAAGCAAAGAGCGCATACTAAAATCGGATTATGAAGCATATTTCGCTAGAGATCCTTTAGGCCTGGCGGCATTACTACAACTAGGCCAAAATACCGTCGGCTCTTGGGTGTCGTCACTGTCATTAATGTTACTGTTAGTGGGACAGATAAGATCCACGTAAACTTACAAAGTTTTTTTTATGCATTTTGTCCACTAAAGCTCAAGGAGCGAGGCTATCTGTTGGTGAACTTTAAACCAAGCACTATCACTTCCGTAGGGAGCAGTAGAGCACCATCTAATCAAATTAATTCGCCTGTCCACCTAAGGGCCGTTGTCTTTTCTCACCATTAACATTGCGATTGTTATTTTTGAGAAGCCGCTACAATGCTGCGCTAGAAGCAAAACGACGAAGTTAAAATCCGACACAAACAATGGCTTCATGCGGTCATTGCTACGAAGTTTCATGAACCAGGGCAGAGGAGAACATCGTTTAACGAGATTTACCGCCAAAACAGCCAAAATGAGCTTGAAGCAGATAGTCAAACGTCAGACTAGATTAGGGCTCGTCACTGGACCTCCTATGTCAAAATACAGCCTTTGACGGGTCAATAACACGAGGCAATTCAGAAAACAATTCACTGTTTTTTTTTATTACCTTCATTGTGCACGCAAGTTTTTCAACACAATGTCTTGGTAAAGCACGTAAATAGATAATCGCCTGGGCGGCTTTGTTGCAAATAGAGATTAGACCGCTAGAGAATACGCTTAGACCGACCATCATAGGAGTGCGCAACATATCTGCAGGAGTAACGGGTACGCCTCATGTTGGGACTTCCTGAATATATTTGCAACGTCATTGACTCGGGTAGGGTGTCGACATTTCTGCTCTAAAGATTTTTAGGACTGATCATCAGCCAACGTTTAGTGCCCAGCATACAACCTATGAATATAAACGACAGGGATCGAACTCGTGCATTTGCGTACCTCGTCCGGCCGTCTCAAGGCGCGTGCGAACGCACCAAGCTCGACCGACATCTCTACTCTGATGCATATTCGGTGAACTGTAAAGTGACAACAAATATTATTGTTTCTGAATATTTTCGATAAACTATACGAGGACACTTAGCCTTGCCCGTCTTCGTTTGGCTGCAATATTGAGAGGATATTTAGAGACCCGAGGTTTACTTAGTACATTTTGTTAGTTTGTCATTCAGTAATGTAATGTAATTCAGCTTGTTAGATCAATTCAGCAGGTGATCACGGCAATATAATTTAGAGTCAGTAGGCTGATACTATAAAACAAGAAACTTGCCTTTCCCCGTCTACAAGAGATCTGCACAGGGACTGAACAAGAGTTTATAGCAAGAGTTTTATTCTCGAGAGTTGCGTGTCCTGCAGTGCCTTGTAGCCCGAGAACGAGAATGATGCGGTTCCACTAAACAGAATTATAACAAAACTTCGAAAAAGAGAGAGCTAAAGATTTGGAGACACAAAATTCTAAGCAGACTCGCTCAAAAGAACGAATCGACCTGGTCTGCCGTCTCTGAATATGCTGACATTAATCTCGCACCGCGTCGGGGGTGATCAAATGGCGATTTTATCCTCATGTCACGTCCAAGTGTCATTCTTACCTGATTACATACATTAGACATGAACATAGATTAGTGCATGTTAGAAAAACCTGTATGTATGCATGTATGTATGTACATTTACTAGTATACGTGCGTTTCCCGTCTCAATGTAGCAAAGAGCTTCATTTACGTTGGATGCTGTGTGCGGTTGAAGCTAACACATTCCTTCGTGTCGTGTACGATTAAAGTATGTGGGTTTTGCTTCGCCAACATGTCTAACTCAGTTACAAATTGTGTTAGTCCACGGAAAGCAGTCCTGTCATATTAAACTAGCTGATATACAATGCAGAATGGTAATAAGCTAACCGCTGAGTTTTTATCACTATTATTATTACTGTTGTCATCAGTACTTATTTACCATCTGATAACGAACGGTCAATATGTTTGCGAAATCACTAGTAAATATTACTATGAATAAGGAAAATAGCAGTCGAAAACAAAATGCCACTAACTTTTATGCACATCTTGACTTGCACCAATCGTTGCATTTTGCCATCACGTTTCCCTTCGTATGCGCCCCTTCGCTTTCCTTCGTATACAATTTGTTCTCGCGTGTATTGGCTCATTTGGTATAATTTCTGCGTGTCTATTGTTACCCGCCGCTTTTATTATTGCTAAGTGGTCGGTTTATAATGTTGCTGTACATTTCGCAGGTACCGAAAGGAGAAGCCGGGTGGAGGCAGCGCAGGGGGGCATCTGTGGCCGGGCATGGTGTTATTTTCTTATTCTTCTAACAATATAGCAGCTGCTATCATCCGCTACTCCCCCGCAATACCAAGGTCATGGTATAAAGAGCCGGTCGGCGAACACCACTCAAGTGACTACGAAGCCCAAAAAAGGCTTCCTGAAACACGGGCGGCTCAAACATCAACAGATGCAACAACAACAGACATCGAGTGCCAGTCACACCACTCCCATAGCGGCCCGGTGCAATACCCCAGCGCAAAGGCACGCACTACAGATCAATCCGACAACCATTGCTTGTTACGGACGGCGACGCCATGACGGCCGTTGGTGTCCCTTTGCGGGCGAACGCCCACACCTCCTTGTCGATATTCCGCTTGCTAACATGACGGCAGAGATGATGGGCTGTTAATGAAAAATACCTCCAGTCTAGCTGCAGATTTTGTAGCTGCTAGAGGCACTACTGATGCTGGAAATGCAACTTTCAGATACCCTCCCGCCTCCACAGACCCCGCGTTTGAGCGCTCATATTCATATTTATTAGAAGGCACGCAGAGTACACATAAGCAAAAATTATCCCGTTGCAGGCACTGATTATATTATCCTGTTCATTCATAGTTACCGTTTCTACCGCTCTAACGAACTGGCTTCTTACCGGTGATGTACGGACATTGTTTAAGTGGATAGCTTTGATGGCAACGACATCGGTCATCGTAAGAGCACTAGCGGCCACCCCGGTGTCTGTGGCAAAGTCGACCCGTTCACTAGCCGTGTTTACGAGCATTTTTTGTTTTGCATCGTTCGCTCGACTTGTGCCGGGTTGGTTGAAGTTAGTTGAAATCTTTTTGTCTTGATTCGGCCTTGTTGATTCACTGTCTTTCCCTTCACCCAGCTGCACCCGTGGAAGGCGATACGGACCCCTCATATCGCACCCCCCCCGGTTTATATACCCGGTGTCGCCAGCACACGACAAACCTTGCACAAAACCCCTTCCCTATAACACCCTGCTGTTCTCGTACAAGTTGGGCTATATCAGTGTCTGCACAAAATGTCGCTTCAACGACAACAATAGCCAATGACGCTACCGGTCAGTGAGTTAGTAAGCTATTCGCCATAGAAATAATTTCGCCTCCACGTAGGCCGCAGTGACGCTGCCCGTTAGTGAGTTCATGTTCTTGTTCCGTCTCGTCGGCCCGCCTTCATTTTTTGCTAGGCGTTTTTAGTGAGTGTCCCATACTTGCAAGTCAAACACTCATATCCAAACACGCGCACACACACAAACGACTCAGCCATATGCACACAGAAATAAACATATCTTGCCAGAACAGCCATGGGTATTCACTTATGATAGCTCCAGCAGTTGTGCGGCGCTTGGGGCAGAAATCGGGCGATATTTGCGAAAGGCCTCAGTAACGCACCGCTTTGGAAATGACGGACCACCACCGTTTGATAAACGTGGCTGGTTGAAAGGCATAAAAATACCGACAGCAGAGCCAGCAATACCCGAATAAGTCGGTGATTCAATGACGGTATTAGAACGACTCAAGTAAAATTAGAGAATTATACATAAGAAGCGAAAGAGAGAGGTGAGGAAGACCGAGAGGTACAGTCGTCATATTCAGCAACGTTGAAATACAATACGGTACTTTTATTAGTAATACTATTGTTATTAATTCAATGAAACGTTGCTATTGATAATGGTGCTCAAGATGGTGATAGCGGCCGATAGCAGAAGTAACACACGAGGGGCCGCTACGGTAGCGTTGATGCGGTTCATGTTCCATGCCGTTGCTGGATGTGATATTTACGAAGGGGGGAGCTGGGAAAGTAAGCAGCTATAAGGAGAACAGAGGGATGGACACGGTAATTACTGCGTCCTATCACCTGACCGCCGAATATGTGTCACCCCCATTACACGCGATTTGTTCCTTCATCAAATATTGTACACTATATCGTCGCCCCCAATTCGACAAGGTGCCAAGACGGTAGCCTCGCAATGTCTGAGGCTATCCAAAGCCAACTATATTGATATCAACCAGATATAATAGGGAGTAGGGCAAAAATGATGTAGGACACGTTTTGATAGTTTTTCTTGCGTCATAAACTCTGACGATTTCCGAAAATTAGCTATGAAAAAAACGAGAATATAAAAATATTGTTATTTTGCGTATTGGGAAGGATAATGATACACAAAGAAGATGGGCACCGTTTTTGATACTTTTTGAGGTTAATGGTTTTGAATTTGCTGGTAACACATATTGTAGGGTACATTTAACATTGTGTAACGATTTTATTTATTCTATTTCGATTGTGTAGCACCGCTGTGGTCGCGACAATACGCGGCTCTATAATCACGAAGGGCAAAACTTTGATAGAATAGTAGCAAAACTGGGGAAAGTTTGAATGAACGCTTGAGCACAACACACCGATGACGCGGTAAACCGGCTTTCTTTGTTTTTGCGCTGCCGTTAAGAAAACAAGGCCGACGATGACATGCTATTTCAGAAAGCCTCTCCCTTTTTGGCATTTCACACTCTTTCTCTTCAATGTCTATGGTCATTAAACAACCGATTACTGATTGCACCGTGTTCAATTGTCCCAGCGCTCAGTAAAAGTGCAATCACTTTACAAGCAGGAATACGATTTTTTCTGTTGGGTACAGTTCGTACTTTTTTACAATATTTGTCTCTACGTAACATCAATTCCAGGACAAATCCAATGTGTAAATCGCGCCTTGAAGATACTGATATCCCATGCAGAACGGCATCCGTCGGCCATGAAATTTCAAAACAAGATTTTTCTGTGTTGTCACATTATATTATATTATCAATGTGAAGCTACCGTTTTGTGTTATATGCAAGTTATCATATACTGTAATACTGTTAATAAGTTTAAGCTGTATAAGTATAGTTTGCCTTTCCCACCCTAATTGCGTTATGCATAGGTTCTTTTTAGGTTTCTTCTTACTTCTTTTCTTAATATTTGTATAGTGTATACCACCAGTTGTTCTCCCTATTCTATGAAAATCACGAGAGCCGGACAATAGGGTAGATTTAAGCCATCATTCAATGTTGACCTCTACAATGTTCCGGGTAATTGGGGGTTTCGAAGAAGGTCCTTTGTTATCATCGGTTAGCCGCACTATGCGTTGTTGACTGCAGCGATATTTATCCATTAGTTTAATTATTCAAAAACTTGACGTGCTCCGCCGGTGAGGTCGGTGTTTTTCTTTGTCAAACCTGCCGTTTAACTTAACCCCCCTCGGGAAGTCAGTAAAAGTTGACCCGCCTCTCGTCTCGCGCAACGGTATGTGCCTGGGCTGGTCTGAAGTCAATTCATGAGGTATCTGACAGCTTGCATTTAATTGACATATCTTGGCTTAAAACTCTGCTGTTCAAGGACAAACATCTCAGAACAGTTTTCCAGTCCTTAAACTAGTAAAAAGCTTCCCTGATTAGTCGAATTTGTTTAGCAGGTTCGAGCCATAGAATATAACTCTCCATCAGTGTCCTTCAACGCCGCAATTCCCATCACGCAGAAGCTAGCATCAACGGCGCACGGGTCTTTAAGAAAGGGCCACAGTCCCCAAGATGATCATCAACTTCCGATGCGTTCGAATATTGTCCCTTGTCAGAAAAAAACCGTCACATGTTGTCAATTTTCAAAAGTGATACCCTTTCTTTTACATCTACTGCTTTCAAATCCATCCAAACTGTTTCAAGGGACTTGTGGCAAAAATAGTGGTAATACTTTGTCCGATCGGTATAGTTAGTTTAAAAATTACGGCCACTCAGAGAGCAGTCAATGTTGTCTGATCAACCTAATATTTTTTACGTATAGGTGCCCGGGTTTAATCTCCGTCACCGTACATGTAAATTTATGGAGTTTTTATTACGAAACAATACGAAAGCAATACTGTGAGCGTTAAATGTTGGTTGAAGGGGCTAGACCTAAAAAGTGTGCCTTACGTGAAACGTAGTTGTAGCATTCGTTGCTCGTTTACGGTGCGTACTGGAAGTGACATTACCATTAAACCTCACAAGCAGACACAGTAATGGAATATCCAACCTGGTTGTTACTTTTTGCCAAGTGGAATTTTGCCAAGTGCTGAAGGATTTAGACCCAATCGCAATAATTTTAGCTAGCTATAGTTATCCAAACAAACGAAATACTGACATCACCCCGCCGTGTACAATGCATTGTGCTGACACGATCATACAATTCTGAATAACACATGGAGCCGAGCTGACCAATGACCATTTTCTACAGGTAAAAGACATTGTGAGTACGTGCGCACAACGATTTACACACGCAGGACACTCTATTGTGCCTTGCGGTTTACATATATCTTATATATATGGATATACATCAATGCTAGAAAATAAAGCTTTTTATATTTTTGGTAATAACGTCACTCTTGTTTCTTATGATTCATTTATTTAAGGACGTTCAGTTGCTCTCCGAGAAAACATCAACTCTTACAAATACAATTACCTTTTCAGTCAGATTTCATGAAGAGACTTGGTCATCTTGATCATCTATAGTCTGTAATTCTTCATAGGAAGTACCAACGAACTTTCAAAAGAGACAATACGTACTGAAAAGCTCAAAGATAATTCCAAGGGCACATGCCTTTAATATAACGGAAAACATTATGACTGTAGAGCCGTTTGTAGCTTAAATTTAAGT
Organism: Tropilaelaps mercedesae; assembly: GCA_002081605.1. Taxonomy (NCBI): domain Eukaryota; kingdom Metazoa; phylum Arthropoda; class Arachnida; order Mesostigmata; family Laelapidae; genus Tropilaelaps; species Tropilaelaps mercedesae. The sequence goes on along the minus strand of MNPL01006382.1, from coordinate 12,370 downwards.
TTCTTACTAAGGCAGTATTCAGCACTAGGTAGCAAAAAAGAAGGCATATATAGAGCTGTAATATCTTATTGTTGCATTGTTAAAATTTTTATATCTTGTCGAAGAAGCTTGCCTCCGATCTAGTATTATTTCTTATAATGAATGAAATTGGGTCTTTCTAAATATTAGGGTAATGAAAGTATGATTTCTACGATAAACAAGAGCGGATTTTTTAATACCATTAAGACATTTAAGAAGAGAGCTGAACCTTGAGCCCGTTGTAGAAAACGCTGAAGTTTAGTGACCTCAAGAAGCTGAAAAAGTAATTGTTTCTTATTGAAAGATTTCTTTCAGGAAGGTTTGAAGAAAAGGCTTTAATTATTTTAATCATCTGCGTGCAAAATACTAATTTTAACGACAATAAACTTGTTACACTACAGTGAGCTTGGATATTTTGACGATACCTAGTTAAACTCGATTACAATTCCTTGTCTTCCTCTACCTACTAATTTCAATGCAAATGCTCATTTTGCAGAAACTTTTAAATTAATTTTAATTATACCGAAACACACACAATGAAAGAGCTATTAATTTTATTAGAGTGAAGTACTGCTGTCACGGTTCTTGGTTATACAGTACGTTTAACTTAGTGATACATAAATAAAATTTAGATATTACAATTGAACAAACAAAGCGTTAGGAGTCCACAGGATGCAATGCTGAGAATCAAGCGGATAGACCGATTAAGTTATCGCAACTTACTTTGCACTTGAAGACCAAGGTAATTTGATAATTAACTCCCAATAGGAATCTTACATAAGATTTAGAGAAAAACCCTAGTTGCCAATTAGGTAGCATATGTAAAGTCAAATGAAAGATCTGCCACAGTGTTTGATGACTCCTTAAGTATTTAACTCCATTTCTGTGGTCTGAACTTACATCTTTTTGCTTCTATTTTAAAACCTTGTGTACCTAAGCTAGAAGATAGAACTTCTGTCCTTCATTAAAAAAATTATAAAATTGCTTATAGCTGATCTGGTTTTGATATTGTTAATTCACTAGAAGCTGATTTTGAATTTTTTTTGCACATAATCTGTATCCATTACAATTATTGTTAGTACTTATACCTTGAGTGGATTTTTAAAATAACGTAGAAAAGAATAACATAGAAGCTACTGAACTGCAGTTAACCCAGAGTTTAACAAAAACATCAAACGTAACAGAAACACTGTGTGGAAGGTATTGTTGAAAACCGCGCATTTGTTGAATTTATACGCAGACAACGTAAACGCGTTTTTACTTCTTTTTCCCGTAAATAATAATTGGTTTAAAAAGCATCTTTCTGCTTAAAAAATTCTTTCAAGGCTCATATCAACCTCAATGGAGGCGTAACTCAGTAAAATGATTGGATCTGGCCCACGCGAACACCTCACATAGTCCATCAAAATATCACTTATCGTGTATGTTAGGTTGTTCGTTAGCTACACGAGGACTTTGTGCCACTATGCGGAAATGTTTTATGATTTTATGGAGACTAAAATGGGTCATACATAGACTATAAACATCTGCAAACCGGTAGTTCTTCGCGTCCAAATAAGTGAAAAGACGATATACCCAAAAAATGCGTATTTTTAATTGCTGCATAAAATCCAACAAGTACGTGCATATATATATGTATATCTACATTAATAATATGCTAATGACTGATATACACTGCATTTTACACAGCCAAAGAACACCATGGTGTATTAACACTAGTGCGGTACACATTTACTGAATTTTATTGCGCCAGGATGCGTGGGCTAAAACATACCTGTAAACTGTCATTATCCAAGAAAAGCCCCATTGCCCAATAAATCAAGACCGCACTTTTGCATCCGGTCAAGAGCAGACTCCTCTCCAGCCAATGATGACTTGGCAGGACAGAAACATAAATTTCTTCATTTCCTTTGCAATCCGATTGCTCTGCTTTTATAAATATAGATTGATCATAGCTCATTGACTTGTGTTGCTGCTTCTGTTATTATCGTTCTGTAAATTATTTTTATCTACCTCTGTTCATGTAGAGACAGACACAGATGACCTTGACCCCGAACTCGTCTAGACCAAAGCAACCAGTGAAGGTTAGTGACGTGAAATAATTATACAAAAATAGGCTGGAACAAAGGAAACAAGCAACGTACCACAAATAGACTTACACGGATGACCAGATTCAGTTAATTGTCCCTGTGAACCTTGATATCATCTTCAATGCAATATCATGAGCCGCACATTGTGGTTAATCAGTGTCTGGAAATTCTTCAACTGCGAAGGTCGTAGCATTTGCTCGCAAAATGCAAAGTATGGGTCTAAATCTGTGCCAGAACCCTTGAAAATACGCTTGAGAAACACAATATATTTGATATATAAATATATACATGTTAACTTTAAGAAGTATTTGCACATATCCAGCGTTCATAAAGTATTAGAAGTGAAAGCTTTCTGTCGATAATGACCGCTAGCAACACAGTCATTATATATTTACGTCACAAAGCCATTAAAATTTAAATTTAAACCAATAACTTAACTAGCAATATTTATCAGAGATTCATATCGAACTAATTCGTGTAATGTATTTTCACAGTAGGGTTCGCTCAGTCGCACCACTGTTCGATTAACATTAAGTTAATGCTTATGGAATTCTCCAGCTAGGAATACAACTGCAGCCAATGCACGGCCCATGCTCAGCAACGTTCTACCAAACCTTATTTGTGCAAACTAAATTCTAATCTATAGTTGTTCGAATTGAAGATGAAACAGGTAGAGTTTACAAAGACGGCTAACCTCTAATTTCATTCAACTTACACCAATTATTTTGTGCACCCTTTCCGAAGTCAAGGTTGTACCCCTTCATCCGTTTCTTTAGCGCCCGATCTACACAGCATTTAATTTCTTAATAGGACATGCCGTAAAATCGCTGTTATCCCGAATGCATGCGCCTTATGTGTCGTCTTTTGTTTATTTTCTGGCACAGACCGTGTGTCGGTGTCGCGCTCGTAGCCGCCTGATGCATTGCACTTGATTGGATTGCGCCTGATGATGCCGATGCATTCAGCTGCTGTGTTGAATTGTACCGCAACGGCAGTGTATTGATGAAATTTCGGCCCGCCAAACCCACATCCGCTGGCCTTTAAGTATTCCAACCCGTCAAATCGCTTTGGCTGTCCGGCGATACTTTTAAGCGTTTACGCACGCGTATGCACATTTTCGTGTCGCCGACGTCCATGATATGGCGGCCTTCGTGCGCTAACTTTAACAAGCTAACTTGTTTACCGGGCACCGCCCATCTTCGAAACTCCCACTCGACACTACGTACTTGGGATAGTGCTTCTGGGTTCACCGGCACTAAGGAGGCTTCGCAGCGCACAACGTTGCTATATGGCGACTAACGCGGGTGGCTAATAATGTTGACGTCAAGCGAATGCTCCTATGAGACACTGGCTGCTCCAGGGAAATCCTGACAGCCTCGGGGACTTATAAATTGCAAGAAGCGAATGCAATCGACACAGCTGAACGACATGATCAATTCATACTATCGTACACAACATCTTAACAGCAAGCACCTTAGCCTAGAATAGGCACTTGCTCTCCATGCTCATTATCCTGGTCGTCACGAGCCTCTCCACTCAGATATATACGTCCGCCTCTTGGAATCCTCTGGTCTTCATGTAAAGTATCCGACCAGAGATGAATATTCGGAGATTAGGCAGAAACGACTTCTTAACCCAAGGCAGACCGACTAAACCGAAAGCTGATAAGCTTCTGACGGAGGGAAACATCTGTTCCAGCAAGTCGACGGGTAAACATTGAAGGAGGACACACAATAAGAGGAAGGTGGTACCTCCATCAGTAGCAGGTGAATGCTTACTGGACAATACGTATACACAGATGCCTTTACCAGTGTACGAGTCGTAGCTAATCATCGTCGCCGTTTAAAAACGGTGATCGCATCGGTGGATAGCGGAACAAGGCGAAGGTCGACAGGGGGACGAATCCTGTAGCTGTCCGTGATCCGACTGTTGTTATCATTGCCATGAATGCCTGTATATCGTACGCATTTTCCGTTCTGCTACACATGGGGTCCAGAAATGGAAAACACTCAAATTTAGGGCAGCAAAGCCGTAAGAGGCGGCAACAGCAGATAGCTACAATTGTAAAATTACTAAGCGGATGGTGTGACAATATAACCGTTGGACCTTTACGAATTTCATATGTCCGTAATGGAGCAAGGGTTTTCACCATCTGGTTGCACAGGGACCATCTAGAAAGTCGCTCGGGCTGCCAATATGACGTTTCCGAGCGGAAAGGTCGAGCCGAACTTTTGTGACTATTTTTATGATTGTAGAAATCATAAAGTTTGACCTGTTCAGTATGTTTGGCACTCGTTCGTCAACGACCGGCTTCCGAGGTCAGCCTGTCTTGCGGATGATCTAGGCAAACCTACGAATTATACTTTATTAGCTCGATTCATTTGTAATGCACTCTCGCTCCAATGTGGCGACCTTCAATAAAGATTTCAAATCGTCTAAACAGCAAAGCGTCAAGATATGCCCTATTTAGTTAAGGGATAAGGATAATCATTTGCGCTACCACATCTTCAAGCGAAAGCCAGCTGACTTACGTTCGTTGGTGTCGCACTGCCTGTCCAAGTACTAACTTCGCGATTTGCCACTTCAGCTGGCCATTATTTCCGGGCGATGTCGACCTCGCTTAAGCCGCCGAAGCGACTCACGTTTCTCTCCAGCGGAGCCTAAACTCGAGATTTCCGTAATGGCAGGGCAACCGGGAACCGGCGACCGGGGTGGCGGTCAGAACAGCCTCGCCGGGTTTACTTGATTCCATATCCTGGTAGAGCCACCAGAAACACAGATTCGCTGAAGCGAACAAAACCTCCCCTTACCTCCTAGTCTACCACCTTCCACCCAGTTCTACGGCTACTTGCCGGCAGGCAAGTATGTGTCGAAGGGGGCCCATTGTAGTAGTCTTAGCGAGAAAATTTACCGTAAAACCACTTATATCGAAGAAACCACGTGGACACCGTGACAGCTAAATGCAAATGCATCACCGGTCGAAGCGGACTGGCCAATTGTGCGTAAACGCCACTAACCAACAAAAAAAAAAAAAAGCTCCTATATAAACTATTTCCATCTATTGAAAAGTCTTCAGTCGAAACTGTCGAAACGGCGTCGAATAACAGTGGAATAGCTTAGGGTTCACTTTAACTGTCACCCCCACCACGCCGCCGGCAGGGGGAGCCGCTTGTCGAGCCACCAATCAAGCGCAAATTATAGGGCTGCTGGGTTTCGCTCGCTCATTCATAACGCACAAGAGAACATCTAGACGGCAAGTATAAGGATAATACCCTCCAGTGCCCTACACGAACTGACAGCAACTAAAGTCCTTCGTAACGGCTTTTGACCACTGCGTGCCAGGCCAAAGTTAGCTACATTGCATTCTCCCCTTCGCAGGCGACCGTCTCTTGTCAGAGCAGTGCCACAGACTGGTTCGTAAGCTATTCGTTAAAAATCGGCAGGGATTTTGTCGTTGACTTCTGTCTGCATGTCTGCGTGGTTTTGCGTCCATTGCGTGAAATCGCTGCGGGTGCGTAGGTTTACGGAAATACCGAAGTAGGAACGGCTAAGGTGAACCGCTAAACAGCGAAAGCTGCTACGACCGAAAGAGACTCAAACGTCACAACCGTAGACTCATATGTGCTGATAGAAAGGCACTTTAATGGCTTAGCGAAAAACGGAAAAATAATCAACGCGGACCCGTTTTATATAGTGTGATCACTAATTGATTCGAAATTATCAATAGCGAAACGAAACACCTGAGTGAAAAACAGGTGCAATAAAGCGACACGTCTGCTCAACTACTACCTTGGCGGGCGCACTCAAAAAAATGTTGAGTTCGAAGCGAGCTTGCTTAGTTTTTGGGCTAAACTGCCTGTTTTTTTGTCAAACCGGATATTTTCACTTCACAACGGTACTCGAACATGTCATTAACCGATGTTGGAAACTGTTGATATTTAATTGTTCTATGCTAGTGGTTAACAATGAAAATCATTGTTGTACTTTGTAGAACAGCAGCTTACTGTGAGCATAACGGAGCAATATCTGTATTGCATGACAGGCAATGAATTGAACGAATTCGTTTCAACTGAGTAATGCAGTATAATCTGAGAGTTACACAATGCTTCGGGTCAAACACTGTTCACTTCAATGTGTACAAAGGTTGATGACAGACTACTTGGTTGTCAATCTAGATATAATCTAGGCCCATCGATGCCATGTTGGCGTGTTGGCGATACGCATCTGTCAATCTGACAGTCGGGGCGCTGCTAGTCAATGGCAGACGCCACATTATGGCTGAACCCCAGGCAGCAGGGAGCCCCGCAGACAACACCGAAGTGCTGCTAACTCCGCGGAGCCGAGGAGCCAATAGAAACTTCTCATCGACCCCATGGTTGAAACCCAGTGTTAATAGCCGCAGCACTCGTATGGGGCAAGGTAGAACGTCTTTAGAGCCTTTAGAGCTAATTACCGGAATACCTTACACTTTGCCGTACCTCCTGCTGCGGGAGAGTTGCTTTTGGAGAAGTACAGGCTGGTTTAGTCGTACTCAAATATTGCGGGATACTCGACATCGTTATGATTGAGACTCCCACCGTTAGGTTTTGACGCCATAATTGACGCCATGATCGATTACATACAGAATAATCTGAGAGAAAATTAAGTGCACTTCCTAGAATTGTGCGTACAAAGCAACAAATAATCTGTATATCTGACAGTTTCCCGAGTCGTTCGTAACGAGAGTTGTCGGTTTGTATGAATGTACGAAATATCCAGCTTTGTTTATTTATTAGATATTAGGCGGTTATTGAGACAGCCCTATAACTAATTTTCGCATAAGATATAAAAATATTTAGTTTCATTTTTGAAAAATTTGTTGTGGTATTTTTATTACAGTTGTTGACGATACAGTAGTTTTTGATACAATCTATGTGAAGCTCGTCGAGGATTTGTTTAGTGTGATCTCTAAGTAAATTCACCACTAGACGCAAACTCGTTAAACTTCATGCTTTCTTTTGTTGAGTTGACTTGAGAAAGACTGTAGATGTGTATTTATTTCTTTTCGTTAGCATCGACGCCTCGCACTGAGACGAGACCACTTGGCCAGCTAATGTAGCCAAACCACGCCCCTCGTTTGCACTTACATGCGACCTCCAAAAACTGACAGACGCCAACAATCGCCAAAAATTGATTTTCCGAGTTAGTAAACTCGTTGCTTCTTTTACGCCAGTGCTTTGTTGCCGCCACCGGAGTGATCATTGTAAGGAGTACTGTCGTCCCTAACTGAAAAGCATCTGTTAGCTATCAACGGACTTCACGTGCTTTGCACGTTTACTGCAACAACTACCTTCCTATTGCCCTTATTACTGTTATTACTATCGGTTCAGCTGGCACCATGCCGGGCCCCGATGCTTGGCTAGTTAACCCCTACCTTTTCCGCGTTTTCGAGTGTGGCCAGTCGACCTTACATTGTTTTTCCAAGCCGAAATGGCTGCTGTGGTTAGCGGCTGCGTTTGTTGGCGTTACTCAGCCTGTCGTACGCATACGACACGACTCATCAATCAACGAAATCATAGATCGCGCGGTGCAATTGCGGCTGGGAAGTGTTAATGATGGAGTATAAGACCCAACGAGTCGTGCTGTGGGCGCGTACCAGCGCAACGTCACTAACGATCACAAAAAGAGCCAACATCAGCGAGCCCGCAGGCGGTGCTGGGCTGTAAGGGAGAACTTGTTATTGCAGAAGTCATACATGTCCCCAGATCCGACGCAGCACAACCTAGTGCAATGTTGACTGAGTCACGGACATCAACAAGCACTGTTCGGCAGACATTTTACGAATAGACAGACCGCACACCTTCTAACGCCCCTTGCACAGTGACGCGTAGTAAAAAAGATTCTTTGCTCGACAGAAATCAAACTAAGTACAAACTAGTGTCAGGGACCTGTGATCTTCACGGTGGCGAAGATTGTAGCTGTGGCCGCTTTCGTCAACTAACAATAGGATGGCAAGATGATGTCATGAGTACTCGTTTTAAATGCTTCAGCTAGCAGCAAAACACGCACTTAAGATAATCGAAAGCTGTGTTTTTTTTATTGTTTTGTGTAGAATGGTCAAGTTCCGCTCAAGCGACTTGAGAACAAGTGCAAGTGTGATGAACAATGGCACGAGTTTAAATAAGCGAAAATTAATGCGAACTAAAGTGAAATTACGTACTAGCTCGAACTAGAAGGTGGTAAAAAATCGAATGAGCTTGAGAGAAAAATTGCTCTGAACGAGCGTAGTTTCATTTCGGTAACGTAGATACACTATCGTTTTGTTTTGTTGTTGAGCATTTTTATTCCCACTCCTTCTGCTATTATTATGCGTTTTACTAGCACTAAAATTGACACGATTCGCTTTGCCCAAAAGCGACATTTATAATTGAAGCCTGCTAAGGCATCAGCTGATCGAGGAGTGTGGTTTCATACTGCCAATTGCGCTGAGTCGCACCCGACTCTCTGGAACGGTTGCGTCGTGTTAATTTCTTGCTGATATTGTAACTAAACAAAGCCTACAAAACACACACAAAAACCTCAAATACAATGCGTTTGCATGTTGCCATCGTTCGGCTTGGAATACCTCTTAAGTTGCCAGCGTGTACGCCGCTGCCTTACGCCCGATCGCTAATTTGATGCTAGCTTTCACGCAATGCCTCCGGACGGTCCCCGAACGGCCCCAACTACAAACGTGGTTAACAGTCCGACGGACACTGTCAGATTGTGCCTGGTAACGTTGTATTTCGGCGAGCAATTTGTGAGCAAAGGAAGCCCGAAGACAAAAAAAGAGGTAATATAACACAATTTTTTGACGACCACCATTTTCTAATTGACGTGAAAGGTTAAGCAAACGGATCGTTCAATCATGCCGCGCCTCAGACAATCAGACAGCGCATTCCGAACGCGGGTAAGAACAGGGGTCGAGGAAAGGCAACGAAGTATGTAGAAGAAACTGATGGCTGCCTTCTGACGTGACCGCACCACGAGGCGACATTAAACTGTCAAAAAAGGTGTGATTAAACTTTCTCAGCATGTATACGATACCCCTGAATATTACCCCGGCCAATAAATCTGCGCGTGTCGTAAATTATCTAAAAACCTATTTGCTTAGGCATATTATCACTATTGGCAACCAACGAATGAGCTATTGGTGCTTTCGTGTATTTCCTGCTGCAAATAAACAAAGAGCGTTCACCAGCTAGAAGGCCCAACAGCATTCTTATGGCAGCTCCATACTACGTCGTATGCCATTCGTCAGCATGTGTTAGCATAGAATATTACAGCTATTTTGGATAGCGTTGGCTTTCAGGACGATTTACTCAAAGGCATCAGGTACTCGAAACAGGATCGTTGGCCATTCACTCCATCTCTGTTGTTCGTTATCGAGACATGACTCTGTTGAGGCCATCCATAGCCGTGGGGTAAATTCATCACCAAAGTTTCCGCGATCCTCTTATTTATTCATTCTATCTTTGCTCATAAACGTAGTACGAAATGAGTCTAATATTTTTCAATATGACTTTACCATGAAGATATTGAAACCACGAAACGGCACTACTATCCAAAGATGATTAACTATTACAGAATTTATTAACTTATCACATGGCAGATATTCTGTATAATCCACTTCATATTTGGGTACTTGTATTGATCCAGCTCGGGCGCATTCATATACAGGCCTGAATATCGGAGTAATTAATTCTCATTAGTTCCTGTTTGTTGGCTACTATTATTATGTCGCAATCGTAAGGACGTCCACCACAACAGCCTCTCGTTTACTTCTCTGTGCTATCATAAAATGGTCCATCATAGAATTAATTCACATACATCACATATCAATTACAATCACTACCACATATGTACAGACAGATACATAGTTTGAGTACGGGCGCAAGCGATGCTTTTACGAGACAACCGAACCGATTCGGCTACGTACCGATTAATATAGCAGCCCGATTTCCTTTCAGTTCTGATGCAGAGTCGCATCACTTTTGGCATTACAGACTTCGCCATGTTTTGTCGCCAACGAAATGAAGAAAAAACAAGAGGGAGAAATTCATACAGCGAAAATATACCTAAACTTGCCATCTTAGCGCGTCTATCCAAATCTTCAGGGCCTCCAAACGCCCGCACCTTAACCGAAGCAATAGGGACAGAGCAGTTTGATAACCTCAACGGCATTTCTACTCACCTGTCGTAGACCCGGCGTGGCCACGTCCTCCGGCATCCCTCCTCTGGCTTTTCCAAACGTAGCTTCCGCCGCCGCCGCCGCCACGTTTGTTTCTCCTAGCGCCCCGCAGTAAACCGCCACAATGAACCACAACCAGCAGGTGCGGTGTCGATCTGCCAACGAAAAGGTCCATCGTCGTTGAATGACGCGGTGGAACGGTCTCCTTTGGCCTTTCCATGGAGCCTCCGCCTGGGAGGGTGTCGTGCAAGCGCTTGTAGCGGCTGTCCTCGCTGATAATTGGATCTTATCGAACGATTTAGATAAGTTGGTGCTTTTCTTGGGGCGATGGCATACGGCGCGCATCGTCCCGGGGCCCCAGGACGCGCTATTTTGGAGCCTATAGATAAAAAAAAACACACACACACACAGAAATGTAATGCAAAAAACAGAGTACGTAAGGATTTAGTATAAGGGCGACAGAAACTGCTCGTATGGGTTGCAAAGGCATGAATAGAATTGAGTGAAGCTGATTTAAATTGCTTAAAATTACCTTAAGCGAGTGAAAGTCAAGTTCCGGGAATTCTTGTGTACTACACTAAGAAATTGTCTTGGCGCTCACCCATCGTTCGATTTGTATTTTAGTCACCAGTGTATTAATATTATTGTTTTACTTCATCACCTACCTGTTAAACTTCGTCAAAGGTTTACAACGTCATTTAATGGTAATCGGTCTTCCTTGATATACACCGATAGATATCTATGCCGTTTTGTATAAAAAAGCCGTTTGGTCCTTACTAATGAGGGTCAAAGAGGGTCAACCAGTTGTCTGAATAAAGCAATGTATGCCCCTCCAAATGGACATATCTAGAAGTGTATACTTCTAGCTTAGGACGGATTCAGCTGAGATTGAACGCTGGTCTCTGAAGCCCGCCCCGACATTGTTGTAGGTTCATGAAGGATCGACCAGCCTTTAGGTGTAGGTGAGGTGATCTTTCAATACAGATCCATAGAGACAGGGCATGCTTATGGTGACGTTTGTACGTGGCTCGACGTGTGACCGACACCATATTTTAGTTTTTGATGACCTTTTGACACGTTGCTACGCAATTTATTAACTGTTGACCATCTCGTAGGATGGCACCTTGCATCTTCTATGAGTGCCTCTCTGCAGGGGCAAATATGCGTCCTGATCGTGCAGTTTCCTTCATGCTTGATAGTGGTCGCCACAGGTTGTCAATCCTATTTCGGTAGCATTTTTCTAGATATCTATATTGGTTCGCTTAACTATGTCACAGTTACTGTTTTCATGGAGCCCCAATCGAATTTCGAGAATTTCGATGTTTCTATTCTTTATTCTTGATACTCTAGAAATACACGCCTACACTTCTCAGGTACATTTTCACATCTTTGGAATTTTGCAGTGGCTAACCAAATCAACTTGTATCAACTTGTTGTGTTAGATCAGATTGATGCTAAACTTGGCTGGAGACACCGATCTGTAGAAAAAGTTTGATATTTCATCATTAGTTCTGCGTGTAGATATACTGCCATTCCTTACTTAGCTATAGTTGAAGAAAATAAAATCCAATTTATGAGACTTAGTCAGGCCAGTGGAGCTATGCGCACGCTAAATTGTTGTCCGATAGTTGCCAATTTTTCCTTTGTCGTAAGGTCAACCAAAAGAGTAACATAACACCAAAGATTGGTATAGACGCCTTTCAGACTGATCTCCCTGAACAGTTGATATCGGCATCTGACGATCGGAAGATCTGGAAGAAGTTTTTGAAGCAACTATTTTTAAATATGAATTACTTGTTTGAATATGAAAGAGGAATTATTATTAGTCAAAGAGTATCGATATTTCTGTCGTAGTGGAATTATCATCTGTGCTCACCGATGTCCTAACTTTAATGATTACTATGTACTTAAAAAAAAATTGGCTGCAATAGCTGAAATGCTATTTTGCGGAATTTGCAAGATTGGATAAACTCGCTCACAAACTGGTTTGGGAAGTTTGAGTTGAGCAGGGCCATTATATATATATATATATATATATATATATATATATATA
>MNPL01006379.1:0-12239 GCA_002081605.1 Tropilaelaps mercedesae | reverse complement strand
TATATATATATATAATAAATATACCATATATATATATATATATATATATATATATACCAGTCTTAGTCCAATTTTACCACTTGTGCCTGCAGGGTCCTGGAATCTTCCTTTGTCAAGTGTGGTTTAACAGCAAGAAAAGAGATTCGATCGCCAGATATCTTGTCAACAAGGGTCGTTTGGCCAAGCTCGTCTCTGTAAGTGTTTCACTCAATCGTATATTCTTTCCTTCTTTCCACTTAAAAATGCACTTGTGTATACTGATATAGTTTTCGTCACTGTGAAAGTCAAGTCTTCTGTTACAAACTCAATTTTAATACTTCTAATTCCAATTATCTTGATAGCACATAAAGCTAGCCGTTTCTGTACACTGAAATATACGGTGGTTTACCCCGGAGGCATTGAATTAGAATTCAAAAGCTTTGATAATTTTTTGGCTGTGATACTGGGAGTCATTTTCTAGTCATACACTATTCAGCTATTGATTTGTTAGACAACGAATGAAAACAATACTCCTTAGTTAGATGATAATCGAATAATGGATTACGAAGCTCTTGTCGCGATATAACTTAAGAAATGAATTGTCCGTTTCTATGTCGACGTTTTCGCAGCGTCGTAAGGAAAAAATTGATTCGACAGATTCTTTTTCCCCGGAGTATGTAATTTCTTGGATCCATTTAAAATTAGCTTTACAGTAATATTTGTCGGATTAGACATACTACAAATAGTACGTTTGGGTTGCGGATGTATAAAGGTTATTCTGCTAGCGAGAATTTTGTGCAATGGTTGCTGCTTAGCGTAGATAGAGTACAGAATTACTTGTTCGCAATACTGCCAAGACTGTTTCATTTAACGTTATGTGAGGATGCATACTTGAAAATAATAGCGACAGAACATTTTAGATGAATAAATGTGCCACAATATGAGCACCGTTTGGCTGCAATGTCGCGGTTTTTAAAATCGATATAACAAGCCATTTAGGGTTAGCTCATTAGAGTTGAAGCTATTGTGGCCCGATGCTTTCTGTTCTAATATCAATAACCGTTTACATCTCAAAAAATTGTACAAGAGTTAGCGAGCACATGTTTTCCTACACTGCTTCGTCATAGACATATATATTCATTATTGGTCAGCTATTGCCGATGTTTTCAATTATATATAGAGAATGGTCATAGTTTGCACTTTTTGGATCTTTCTCGAGAACGGCACGAGATTTACGCAACGGTGCGGGAATGCCTTTTTAGCATTATTAGATCCGGCGAATCCAATGGTGCACTCAGATATTCACGGATTTAGAAATGCTGACGCTAATTCAGACTTTTTTTGGGACAAAGTGAATTAATCTAGGCTGACCGCGTAGATTTACCGCGGCAGACAGCGCAGGATTGTTTTTCAAAGTGGTTTTTATATATATTCCGCGGCAACTTCTTCGGACAATCGCGTTTGTGCTTTATCAAAAAAATCTAACAGTATACAACCTGTTTGGGGAGAGCGAATAGCTGTTGAAAATCAGACTAACAACCTTCAATATTTCGAAACATAAAATCGCATAAGGAGTGCCCCAGTCGACGAAGCATAAACATCTTCTTTTAATATTGATAGCATTTTATCGATTGATTATGAACGAATGAACCGAGTGAAATGAAAACGGAGGCCTAATGGCTAACAAGTAAAGAACAAAAAAGTTCAGGTAACTCGAAAACTATTGGGTTTAGAAGAAGAAGTATGAGAAATTGTTGGCTTAGAACTCAAAGCTCCATCCGACCCCCTTTGCATAAAAAATCAAAGTTAGCAACAATGTGTTGTAATCCAGGAGTACACCAATAGATGCGCCAGAAAGTGCTAGAATATTATGTTCCTACACTCGCTCTCGCTCTATTTGTAAAGAATCCGACGTTGCATATATACATATATTTATATATACAGTTTTAAAAATCGAGTGAATACGTTTTACTAGCGTGTTATTGCGAGATGCTCGCTTGTGCCTTTTATTGTTTTCAGACGGATATACTAGACGGAAATAACAACAGCTTGACTCTGGGTACTATTAATGCTGTATTATTTATTAAGAAAGAGTAAAGCTAGCCATAGCTTACTACAGGCAAAAACAATATATGTGATCACTTCAAACCTATTTAATATTTTATATTGATAATTCAGCACGGAGTGTTTAACAGTTAGAACTAGCATTACTAAGGCAACAATATTCCCCTTGGAGCAATTGTGTTCTAAATATTCCTATCCCAAACAGCATTGGTTGATGCAGCATCATGTTTGATTTATTAATGGTCTAGACATGGAAGAAATTCACTTCGCGAAGAGGCAACCAACTGAATCATCTCGTCTCGTGTCTGCGACGATCATTCGTTATCTCTGATTTTACACAGTAATAACAGATCGACTTACCTCAATACCGTTTCCACGCTGCATCCTGCTCAGTCATTCGTTAAACTGACCCGACGTTGCAACTGGTCTTCTCTTTGTCTTGCTCTTCTCGGAAGCTAATTTCTTCTTTATGCTCTGGCGACCTCGTACTGCCACCTTCGCCCGTCGACTGATCGATCGTCTGGTGCACGTTAGACACGACCGATAGTGGTGTCAGATTCAAAAAGCACACGCGAAGAACACATTCCGTTACAGATGGACGCGTATCTCGAATATCCCCCTAGGACGGTGGCTCAGTAATTTTGACCAGACCCGTAAGATGTGGCCCTTCGTCGCTAGCCTTTTAGATGTCGGCGTCCTTTTCCTTACTCTTCTACTTCTGTTTGAGATACTTTGTTTTCTTAGCGTCCAGAAGACCCGAATAAAAAAAATTACGACGACCCGTGTATCAATGGGTTGATAAATTCCTCACAGCAAGGCCGTCGGAGGCCAAATCCACTAAGTGGGTAGCCCCGCTCTGGTATGGTTATTTGCCACTTAAATCGAGTTGGTATATATTTTTCTCCTTTATTTATTCCCTTTTTCTCACTGCCATCTATAGAGTCTCACTCTAAGTAAAGCACCTAGCCATTTTTTCACGCTTAACACTTAACAAAACGCTGTCTTTTGTTCTCCGGTGAACGTAAAAAATGAGCATACAGCTACAGCATGAAACAGATTGGGCACGAAAGGTGGCCACTAGCTTTTGTTATGTTAGATGCTCGTCGCAAGGATCCTGTCAAATTCTCGTTGAGCCACTGGATTTGTGGATTTGTTGGTGCTTATGTTCACAACATAGGACCTAACGTTGTGTAGGTGCTGCGATATTTTCGGTGCATGATCTGCTCGAAAACAGACCTTATGATCGACCTACAACGCATCGCAATTGGAGCTTATTGCAAGGCTCGCAGTTTGTCGAACTTTTAGAAGATGTTAATGGCAAACTTGTGCTAGCACTAGTAGGATGACACGTGTGTAGCAAAATGAGAACGTTTGTGCAGATTGTATGCAAGGAAAGACGATGAAGGAAAATGGAAAGGGATGTTTAGGGAAGGTTGAACGTTCAAAATTTGCAAAATGCATGAAATGAAGCGTGTATTTGCTTCAGTATCCACTTTGTACGCAGCGAAGTCAATGAATCAATCGACAACTGATTTTGTGTATTGACTAAAGAGGAAGGTTGTGGATGCGCGGTCACGTGTTGTGACCATCGTGAAGCCATATCTGTCTTTTAATATACGCCCAGAGAGCATGGTTCAATGTAATGCATTCAAGCTTTTAACCGAAAATAATAGTTGCCGAAAACAAAGGAGTGCATGAACGTGGATTGAACAAAAAGCTGTTCTACACGACAATGGGCTTTTGTCGTTGTTACGTCCCGTAATTTCTGTTTCTCGTTTTTTCCTTTTGTTAAAGGAAAGCTCATTGAACTGCTAGAACATAGACTGAAACAAAAACACAGTAAAGACAATGGTCTCGGCAGAGGCCGTATACTATGTTATGCTTGTCGCGTGTTTAGAATTGTGGTACTTTTTTGTGTCACTAAGGAAGGTAACACGAGCTTAAGGATTGATACTTTTAATAATAGATAAAGTATAAACTTTAACTTCGCGAGAAACGTCCTGTTTCATATAACAATCATAGTTTGTTTGTACGGAAATGTATTCACCTTCGTAGAAATTTCACTATCATGGGTTGAGCTTACTAATCGTGCCCGCAATTCGAAAGTCACAACGTGTTGAATGAAAATGTGTGCAAATATAATGAGCTAACATAAACAATTCTTACATGTTCTTTGTAATCGAATTCTCTGTCACAACTAAAATCGATGTAAATGCTATGGCTTGTATAAAAAAAGTACGTTAGCGCATTTTGTCCGGGGTTTACGCGTTACGATGTGTGCATGTGTGTGCATGCATTAGTTTGGTATGCAAAAATTTATAAAAACCTGTGTGACAGAGCGTAGATCGCAATATTTCATCTGCGCCCTCCCACTATAGTCAAAGCACATTAAGATGTATCAGGCGACGGCAGGCAAGCATGGCCCAGGACGGGATATGTGGAGTACGAGTGAAACGAAGCTTATTACATACGTGACAGGGTTTGAATCTAGGAGCGAGGCGCCGAGCAAACCCGCAATGTAGATCCCAATGCTATTCTCTGCTATGCGCTGATTTGCTCCACCCCTGCTCTGGCAAACGGTCATCTGTAGTTAGGAAAGGAATCAATCTGTTCGAATTATGAAAGTTCGTACTTAGTCTAGCCGTTCCCCTTCGTACAAGTTTTTCGAACGTCTTATCTGCTTTCTTTGAATGCTTCCTACAGAGTGTGTTTTCCCGCTCAAAAGAAATCCAGGGATCCAGTACGAAATCGTCAAAAGTCTTATCCAAGTCGCTAAATAGCGTGAGAGCAGGACCGCCCGATGTCACCAATGAGTCCGAACGGAGCCGAGCGAGACACAACGCAACTTATCCTTCGAAGTGACCGGGTCGGCCATGAAGATCTACCCAGTCGACCGGATCAATGGACGCATTATGTGGCCCCATTCAACAAAGAGATAAAGGCAGGCTTTAATTATGAATGAGGCAACCTCGCCTTCCTTGTAACCGTTGTATTAAGAATACATTCAAAACAAGAATTTATCGCGAAAAGAGAACCTGTGTAGAGATCCTCCTTCGGCTGACATCTCTTTCCACCTTCAAAAGCTTTGAAGCACAGAACCGTGAAGCATGCAGCTGTGAATCTTCAGACGCACACTGCATCTTATCGGTGGATAAAAGCTGATAAATATTACATTTCTTATTCTTATTTAATATGGCTTCTCGTTAGTTTGTGCCATCAAACGTTATTCGCTACGCCACCGGGTCAATTTTCGGTTGTGCATACTTGAAAACTAGCGGTGATTTTTCAGCAAACATTTTTAAGGCTTTGATCTTAGATAGAATTCTATAATATACATAAACGTGTCAGTTATTGTGGATGCTTCGCAGCACCTAGGACTTCCTTGACATATTTCCCAGGTAAATATCAGAGCAAAACTTTTATGTTGATTTGCGCCCTATGCATTGAGCAAATATTTGCACACGCTTACGCTCATTTATACGCATCGGATTACTATCCTAAATGGTATTTATTTCAAGATTTCTTTATGTACATACAAGCAAACTATATGCATTATCGTAAATAAAGTGAGCAAGGAAGCACTCATGAAAAAGGTTAGCGCATTTGTATGTTGTATTTCTAAATATATTGAATATATTACTACTTGTGGATGATGGTAGACATCCGTTGTAACGTTGTGCTTTACCAATTATACTTTATGGCACCAACGGGCGTTCTAATGTCGTTACATGAGTTAACCTTGTATTGAGAAATGGTCCCGTTTTAAGTTCTCTAAAGATAGAAAGAACAAAACATAGTGTTAAACATCGTGTTGTTTTATGCTATTTTTCGTGCGTCTCAGTAGCTCTAATAAAACAGCTATTGGCAAAGTATAATGTTGGGCGCCTAGCAACGAGGTTCGCGATCTATAAATATCCTAAGGCAAAATTTATTCACCAAGTTTCCTCATCAGTTCTTTCGTCTAAAGCACATAGACATTTTTATATCCTTTCAGGCGAAGTCCATCATAAGTATCGGAAATTGCGACCAAAAGTAGTTACCAAGGTAATGTGAGACTGGTATTCACTAAAACTGTGAAACACAGAACTTCGGCCATGGCTTGGAACTGCTTCGATATTACCTCAAAATTTGGCACACAATAATTAGATATGCGATCTGAATGATTTGAATTTTCACTAATATTGGAGAATCGATACGACGTAAAATCGAGTATCTCATAAGGTTCAATCACTGTAAGAATGTGGGCTATTTTATGTCCCGAGTAACAAAAAAAGGTTTAGTGTGACAGATAAGCCATGAGATTTAAAACGGCAAGCTCTTACCAATGATGCGTTGGTTACAAAAGTTCCACGGTGTCACTAAAAACGGCCTAAAGCTGTTCTCTTTCTCCGCCTCACTTAATTACTATTTGAAAACAAGGCAACCCCCAATGTCTTCTGGTATAGGCGAATTTCAACTGTCTCATGCCCTAAAATTTCATTGACTACTACTTTACCCATTTTCACTAAGTCATTTATCCTCAAGGCGTCCGACGAAGTGTGAGTAAAATGGTGTGCATTCATTCTCCTACCAAAGCAGCTTCCTGGAGATTATATTCCAGGTATTTGGGGTTGCACACGGTGAACGTTGCGAATTCTCAACCACTAAAGTTATACAAAACGACTTCTTTTTTAAAAAACACATTTTGCACTAGACGCAGAGGTCAAAGAGACTTACAGGTAACCCGGCCTGTCTGTCGAGCTTGGTGGCCTGGTGCAATCGTCTGCGCGTTGCGAACGGAGGAGACACGTGGGTGCACGGGTTCTGCACGTTTACATTTATATGGGGTCCGTCCTACGAAACGCTACCGTAGACGTTAAGTGTTGGCTGATGGTCAGCCCTAAAAAAAAATAGGCCCGGTCTGACGATCATTAGTGTTAGCATAGGTAACACTACGAAAATTGCAAAGCCATATAAGAGAAACCGATTTGAGAGTAATTTCCTCTTAAAAAATCGCAGATTATTTTAATCGTTGTTGCATTAGGTGTATTATAAAAGTGTACTTACATCATGCGAAACTGTATAAGAAAAGCACTGAGTAAAGATACTGTAGTAATATGCGGCGCTATACTCTATCCGCCACGTTATCTAAACTGCCTACATCTTTGCTCCTTGCTGCCATAGAACAACCTGTCTAGTGACTATAATACGTTACTTTATTTAGAAATAAGTTTCCACATAAAATATAAAGGGAACCACTAAATGTCATTGTGTTTTGTTTGCTTGTAGAAATTCATTCAGGCCTCCCCATCCTGCTTTGGTTTCTCTCATATGATTTATATTTTGTAAATTACTACTGACATGAATTCCTAATATACGAATTTGGCCTGTCATCGAAATGTTTTTACAAAAATTTGAAGCAGATAAGGCGTTGCAACTCGACAACTGGAGGTTCCCCTTTGAATTACAAGCATATGTATGAATAAAAGTATAAAAACTAAGTAATTAATCACACACGGAAATATCAGCTTTGAGACGTGACCTGCCATGAATAGTCCTGAAGATAATAATTTTACACAATTTTCTATATATTAACGCATTGATTTTTAACGTAGAAGTGGGAACTGTGGCGGCTGTAATAAAATATGCATTACAGCTTTTCTGAAACAAATAGAATTCGCTCCAATATGAAGGCTATGGAAAGTACTATACAAAATTTGCTTTTAATTTTTTGTTAGGTCACCCTTAATAACATTTTTCTTAAACAAATATAATTTGACTTGCGTGTGTTCGTAATATTGAATTCTTATAGTTTACGTACTCGAACTTGTAATAAAACTAACTCTTATTGAAAATGAAGTCAGTTGATAGAACTGACTTCAATTTCAATAAGAGTTATCCGGTAAATCGTTATAAACTGAACACAATTTACATTTCACAATTCTGTTCCGTTCGACTGATTATTGCACCAAGGCTAATATGATCGTGACTCAAGGCTTGTGCTGGAGTCAAAATTGCTTATGCTTGATATGTTGTTAGTTAATCTACTTGCAGTTCGTCTGGTCTGTAGGCATTAAGAAGTATGAAGCGTAAGTTTTCCCACGGAGACGATCAACGAGAAACTTCTTTGTTGATGACTCCAGTGTCTTCGTGCGCGACAAGATCCATATATTTTCTGCAGCATTGCAAAGAATAAAAAAAGAAGTGAGTGAAGCTTCTTTATTGAACTAAGAGTCAGATTCTTAGGGAAAAGAAAAACGATTAATGATGTTTGAGATATGTTCTTCACTTTATGCTGCTACTCGTTACCAAGAGTATCGCAAGCTCTTAGGTGTTGTGGCGGTGGTACTTCACGTGGTACACACTGTATGTACGCATAAAGTAGTGTACTTAAGATTGCTAGAAGCATGCAGCAAGCAGCTCTAAACCTAACATTAAAAATGGTTCGAAAAGTTTCATCTATGCCTAGTTGAAACTCGAAGCCAGTGTTTTTCTTGCGGAAAAGTTCATAAATAGTTTTATTAAATCTTTTATCATTAGGTGACTTCATTCATGTGCCAAGGAGCAAGCGATGAGAACACGAGCACACACGGTTATTTATGATTATATTATAAATATTTCAAGTTTCAAACCGCCATCTAAGGTTTTTACAGGCACGGGAGTAATATGTTCTTAGTAGATTTTGTAGTTAAATTTAGCTAATATAGATATTACTTATGTTATGGCCTTTATCGCTACCAACAATTTCTTCCTAAGGTGTTGTCATCGACCAGGAAAAAGTGTCGTAATACTTTTTGTGAAGTAAGGGAGGGTTGGGAATAAAAAGAAGATCACTTGTTAATTACCTCTACGCATGAATCCGTTGATGAGGTTGTTCTGACAAGCCCATAGAACTGCGTAATTCACGTAGTCAGTGTCGATCACGTATGCTGGCGACCTGTACTCAAAACTCGCTAAATAAAAGCATTTAAGGAAAGCAACAGAGTATAACTTAATTTATATTTATGCGTACAATGAATTTTCAAGACGCTGAAATAAAATAGAATTTATTATTAAGCTAGTAAAATTCGAGTGTACTGCTCGACAATCGTCCGTGGTGTGGCCAATTCAACACTGTACTGCTTTTATAATGGCCCAACATTCAAAATCGCATTTGGTTATCTCTTGATTGCCAGACAATTATGTGACACTAAAATGAAACTTTATGTTACATCAATGATGATTGGCAAGTGCAAATTTGTCAGCTTTTACCGGCGCTCAAGTCTTAATGTAAAAGGCATCGAGATAAGCAATGCGCTGATGGCAGTTTTTTTATTTCATTCACGAACCTAATAACAGGATAGCTGCTAAAATGACAAGCTTTTACAAAACCTTTATTTTCAGGTCTAATCTTTAACAGCCAATATTTTATCAACAGTCATCCTTGAACGTTTGGGAAGCTCGTTTAAATTCCGGGTTTCCATCATTTTCCTCCATTCCTATGTCATGCGCGAACATGACTCCGAGTTGTAGTGTATGCTGTGACACCAAGGCCATGCCTACCGTTATTAGACTAATTATCATCGGGCTTGCTAGGAAATTCCTTAAGATATTTCATTTGAAAATATTCGTAACATTAATTTTAGTAGAAAATAGTTGCTTTGCATATTACCCACAAAACCAGCGCGAGTATAGAGGACTCATCGTGGCGGACGATCCAATAGTTTATACTCATAGTGGCATTACATGTATAAAGCCGAGCATGGTGGCTTGGTGCATTCGCGTGCGCTTTGCGACCGAGGCACATGCACGGGTTCCATCTTCACCGTTGCACATTTACATTTATGGGGCCCATTTTACGAAGTAATGCAAAAAGCGCTACTGTGGACGTTAAATGTTAGCTGATGGTCAGCCCGAAGAAAATATATATTATATTTACAAAGGAGCAAACGGTGTCATTATTTGAAAAAAAGTCAGTCAAGTTTATTGGGACACAATTATGCATTACATGCATTCAAAAACCCCTAAACCTTTGAAAACAGTCTGGCCCTACGGTTTAAGTCTCGCAGGGTACAGATAACTCGATGCGATTTTATAATAATAATTTCGATGTTGATAATGAATTCAATTTATTGTTTAGAAAATAGAAAGCACTTTGTTCTTAGGGTCACAAATCTAGCAGAGTTTCAGAATTCAAATCAATATGAAGAAATCGGAATTTTTAATTCCCGTAATTTTTCTACCTGTTTAGGCCAACGGTACGCGAAAGCACACTTTATGCTTTTCCACACTAGGATTGTGAATAAAAAAAGGAGTTTTGCAAAAAGCAATTTGACTCAGCAGAGTCAGTTACAAACCGGTACCAACGTTATATTGGTTTTATAGTTTTTGCATGGAACAGTTATATAGGCAATATATTTGTTCCTACTTTACGCAATAAATTTTAGCAGCATGTTTACATCGCAGAGCCGTTCTTCTCATGCAATACTTTGGACTTGATGAAGACGTAGGCAGATAAACCTGCATTATTTTTACGTCTTGCGTAGGAATCTGCCAGACTTTGCATCTTTAATGAAGGGCCCGCTGTCGGATACATATATATATGGGTATAACTAGTAGACAGTGTGGCCGGCCTGCTATGCTCACAATCGCATTGGGCTTTAACGATAATCCCCACAGTTTCGCCCTCTCAAGAAGGATTTCAGCCGTGGTGGTATCTCCAGAGACTACACTTTTAGCGCTCAATGTATGGCGTCAATGTGTTTTTAACACATTACGTCTGAAAAAGAGAAGTTTAGGCTAGCCCTGACACTATGTTCAAATCGAGGGACGTATCCTACAGACAAGTGGTCGGCTAGCCTTGTGTAGGCCAGATGTAAGGCCCCCAACATTCGTTAGAGACCCATTTTCGTTTTTGTGCTTGGAACTGCTTCCCCGCCGCTACAAACAACCGTAAGTATATAGGGCTATGCGCATAAAGAATATGTACTGTTAGCAGAATTCGCAGATGCGATCGCCACTGGATCAAACCAGCGCCGTTCACACTATGGAAATCGCCAGCGTCAGTATGCAAACTTTTTTACTATGGAAAGTCAACTGTTTAGACCTTGACTGCTGCGGCGATTTACCAAAAAGAAGAAGGGCTCAGTGGAGTTAGTACAACAGGTACTGATGGCCAAACGAAAAGTCACCAGCAGGAAAACGGTCTCTTTCTTCAAGGGGTCCTAAAATTATCATCATCGCCATTTTCTTCGTCTCTACAAAATGTTATCTAAGTGAAACTCTTTCGAATAGAATCAACTAGTTATAATTTTTGAGCATGCAAGAACAGACTCGACTGAAGGCTGCAAGATGTGGGAGAGAAACATACGATTCTTTGCATAGCGTGTATAAGGCGTCACGTATTAGCTAATTCTCATGTAGTATATTAGCTATCTTTAACTATCGACTAGACTAATCGTATTGATTGGTATGCACGTGCACATGAATTAGTACAAATGAAAGTGTTCCTTGGTTATGAGTGGCCTTCTTTGTTATAATTTACAAAAAAACTCTGCTGTATGGATGTTTACCTCTATTTGCGTACGTATTTGCAAGACGTTTCGTAGTACGTGCTAAAACTGCTTTTAGAACAAATTAGATTTTGCGAAGCGGGGTATTTAAGTATGAATGCTATAAGAAGCTACTCGGTTATATATCACATGGGAGATTCCCCCTACCGTTCCACTGTTAAAACGTAGTACAGAACTATAAATTATTTGCTCTAAATTTCTATTTCCGGAATATAAGACGAATATTTATCAGATGCGTCGTATATTTTTGCACAAATTAGCTATGATCATATTTTCCGAAGGTACCTGGGGGTAGACGGTCTTTTTGACAATTCTCAGTTGTAGATACCAGAAACAGAAGGTCCACAACATTCCCATATAGGCGTTTCTTTTATCTTCTCGCAATCGGCCGTATCTTCATCTCAACGTAGCTACAAATACACTGAAAACTTCGAATTACGACGTTTCGTCGCAAACGAATTCTTTTTGCATGATGTTTGCATTCTACATGTTTTATAAATAACTAGCTAAGAACATTGCGCCTTAGGTACGAAATGTGTCGCAATATAAAATACGTTGGCGAAATGTGAAACTATATATTATTAATTCATAGACTTTTCTGTCTCTCTCTCTCTCTCTCTTTCTCTATACATATATATATATATATATATATATATATATATATAT
>MNPL01006378.1:2536-50813 GCA_002081605.1 Tropilaelaps mercedesae | reverse complement strand
ATATATATATATATATATATATGTTGTACTCGCACCGTATGGCGCGTTTGCTTTCGCGCTCGATGGCGATGACTGCTAAATGTTATTGCTGGCGTATGACACGCAGCGGATGGGGGAATAGCATGAGGGAAGGTTCAAATGAATCGCTAATTCAATTATATATCTCGCTAAATCTCACTTTTTCTATCGCTGTCAGTTGAACGCCGACGTCTTCGTCGGAGATGCCTTGCCCATCACGTCGAACACGCCACATAGTCATTGTGTTCGGCACTTAATGCATCTAATTGGTACAGAGAAATAGAAACATCAGTAGAAAACGAAAGAGAGGGAACATACGCTAAAAATGAGGGTAGCAAAGAGTAATACGCGGAAAAATTCACCACAGCGATTACCCGTTAAATGCACAAGCAATTAATGAATAAAAGACAATATCAAAAGTGCCAACATCTCTGGCTGCCATAAGCCTACAGCGCATAACACTGGAAAACATAATATCAAACAGGAAAAAATACAGTGTAGTGATGTACAATCGACCCAGACAATTGTGATGAGCTCTTCGAGCGAGTTGAAATATCTAACTTTTTTTTATTTGCTGGTTCGCCTCGACATGGCCTAGCTGTACGTTTATTTGACCAACGGTGAAAAATATACAACCTAAGTGGAAATGGTTTTTGCTGTAGTACACATGAAAAGAGCAAAACGATATGGAAGCACTTTAGTTAAAAACCAGCTCATCACGACAAGACAAAAAAAAACCTTGTAAAAACCACCGAACGACCGGTCAGTCATTCTGGGAAAAAATCGGAAAAACTGCTCACATATCCGCGTAACCTCAACGCTGGTATTGACTGCGCACTTGATTGTCCATCGAAACCAATGGAACCGTGTCTCCGTATTGTTTGTTACATGCTAGTGGTATTGGGATATGCAACGATCTATTTAATGTTATGGTCTGTTAATACTATCTGCTGTGTGTGTGGTTGTTATGCGAAGAACGGAGGCCCCATCCACAAATGCTCGGCGCACACATTCTGTACGAACCACCGCCTTTGCTCTTTTTCTTTTCTTGCCTTTTCTGCAACTGATACAGTTGCTCGTCTACACACGCACAACAGGCTCAAAACATCCGTTGACTGTAGCTCGAATCACATCAAGTCTTGGCGTTATTATGTAACAACGCCAAACAACAACACGCCAATTGGTGCTGACCGGCAGAGCTCGCTGCGATTCCGTACACCTCGAGCACCACAGCGAGAAAGAATAAACGAATAACTTGGCATTTTCTGATGAGGACTGCTGAGGACGATTTCGTTCTAAATAAGGCGTTCACTTCAGTTGAGTCTGTATCTCTGTGGTTCCCCTGTTTCCTTACATTACTGCTGTACCTACGCTCAAGGGTGTTTTTGCCACGAGTGAAGTTTTGGCCGAACATTTGGAACTTCCTTTTGCGCGAGAGTGGTGCGACAAAGCCATCTTAGGGTATATTTTACGATGTTGAAGTTGTAAATCGTCATGTTTTCAGAAACACCCGTCCGAACTTCTGCCCATAGCTTTGTCTTCGTCGGTTTTTTCCTGTTCAGTCGTCAGCCAACACTAACACTGACGAAGCTAAAGCTTTTATCCCAATTTCATATATATATATATATATATATATATATATACCTGCTTCGTCTGTTTGTGTTCACATTTGGCCGTTTTGGTGGTGTTTTCTGTTTTGAGTTCTCTCGTTGAGGGGGCACCACAATTTCGTCTGTTTGTTTGCTCATGGTCGAGCTGTTTGTCTATTTGCGTTGTATTTACGATTGTATTCGGCGATGTCGCAGAGGACAGCGCAACGCCCACTTTTTTTGTTCTTTAGCGTCGACTGAGCCTCAGAGTTGTCAAAGGTTGAAATGAAATTCCAATCGTCTTCGGGCGATATCGCATTTGGATTTGACGCGATGCATTTTAAATGCTTCACTAGTAATACGACAATGTTACACCACCAAATAGTTGTTGCCCGGGGGGTTGTGACTTAACCGTATCAACTGATTTACTGTTTCTTCCAGTTCAAACACCTTTTTTTCTGGGCTCTAACACTCATCTCAAACGAAAAGTAAAAACAAAGGTCTCTCAATAAGAGTACGTCTTTGGGACGACGCCAAGGTAAATACACATAAGTGAATAAACGTGCATTAAGATACGACCAGATAGCAAAGCAAAAAGGGGAGATAAATGCTAGTTTAAACTTGCAGAGGCATGCGCACACAAGTATATGACCGAGCTTCTATTTTCTCTGAATAATAGTTTGCTTTTACTGTAGACGAGGCAAAATTAGCATATACTCTTCATTTATCAATGCACAACGATGATAGCAGAAACCTTCGAATACGAAGGGAACGTCAGATAACAGCGGTAGCTCCGATGGACGAATCTGCTGATGGTGATGGCGAGCCATGGAAGATCTCTCGTATTCCTCTATTGAAGAACGGGCCGGGCCGGGGGTGCTGTGAGAATGTCAGCAAAGCACCATAAGGTGTGGCAGGGCAGAACATAACAAACTCGTGTGGGCCGTGAAGACCGCATAATGACAGGCGCACGTAGACAAACCATACGAATGGAATTTGTTTGTTGGTCCTCCGACTAGAGGACCAACGAACAAATTTGTGCAGTATTTGTTGATGAACAACCTATTCTACTAAGGGCAAAGACAGGTATTGACAGCGATAGTGGGAGCAATAGCAACTTTGTGTCTGCAATAGCACTGAAGAGCGTGATGTTGTATTGTGAATGCAGAAGACTAGGCCGTTTTAGGTATTCCTCAGTTGCCGGCCGACGATGTTTCATTAATGTACGGAAAATAGAGTTTAATTAGACATTATCGGCATTATTGAACCCGATGACAAGTCGGTCGTTTCTTTTCTCCGAAAGTTCCGTATCTCATAGATCTTTCTTGTCACATTCATCAAATTAAAATGCCGTGGAAGAAAACAAGAGGGTGAGAGAGCCGTTCCCTGTTTTCTTAAAGGTCGTGCGTCGATGCTGGCCGACGCTGTTTCTTCTGGACACAACCAGAATATAAAAATTCTTTCCATGCACTGCTATAATGTACGAATTGAACGAACTTCCTTTCTCCATTTATTAGCCTAAGGTAAAAGCGTCTCGTGGCTCGCTATTCGGCTATTGGTTGAATATATTGTTCATATCAGCCATCTTACAGATACAGAATGTAGAATACACGTATCTTGAAACATATACAGATTTATATGTGTTTATTTATAATTCTTCAAGACAAAACCGTAATTATGCTTCGCGAGTGGCCTTCTTGGGCTGTACACGGGCGTGAATTCCTGCTGAACTCTACACAGATAAATATATGTGAATATGTGTGATAAGAATCACGTGTCGTCCACCACTATGATATTCTATAGCTTTATTGTTGCAGAAAATAATAATAGCAATAATAATAATGATAATAATTGGTCTAATGTTGTTTGCTATTTCAGACCGGGACGACCTCCCGGCCGCGCGTCGCTGGTGGGGCTAAGCGGAGTTGGCGCGACGAGTCCCGCCAGCGGAGGTCATGGTGGCCACCAGGCCAGCGGAGGACACCCGGGTGCCATACAGGGCGGACAGCCCGGACCCTTCCCGCAGGGCCTCTTAGGTGGACACAAAGGACCTCAGGGTCCAATGGGAGTCGGTGGACCCTTTGGGCAGACGACGCATGATGGTCTCGACGGAAACGGAACCGGCACGGGTGCATTTGAGTTCCGCAGGGAGAGTCGAGGTGATGACGAAATCAACGGCGTAGTTGGAAGAAATGGCCAGAGCGGACAGCCTGGTGATCGAGGACAGAGTCCGCTAGAACATCATCACACAATAGGGCCAGGATCGGCAGGTGGACTCAATAGAAATAGCAGCCATTCGGAACAGGGCGGCAACCACCTTAAACAAGGTAAAATATCATCATATGCATTAATGACTTCCTTAAATTCTCTATAAAATGTCTTGGAATATAGGTAGCACATTCCGTCCAAACTAAATAAACACTAATTAATAATGACTATCATCATCATAGCATAAGGGCGAGGCTTTCATTGTCATTACAATGTAAAGTGGCACGTTTGAAATAATTTTATGTTTTTAGTTAACACATTTCAGCTCCGTAATTTGCTAGTCGCTTATCTCTCTTCCTATATTCCTATGATAAATTCCCGTTACTCCTGGCGCAGTTATCTGAGCTGAATGCAAACGATTTCGGAATGAGTGCGAATTGCCGGAACAATTTTTTTAATATGTATAATGCTTAGGAGCAGAAAACCCCTTACCGCCTTGTAAAGTCTCTTCACAAGCGACATATTAATAGCGACACAATTAGAGCTTAACAGTAATTTGCCACCACTCGATGTTGCGTACAATTACCACAAAAGTGTGAAGCTGTTCGGAGGTAGGTCAGGTTGCGTTAAAGTCACACGGCAAAATGCAACAACTTGAACGTATAAATAAAACTAAAGAGCAACAAGCGCAACAGCGTGTACATCAACAATAACAACAACAGTCATAGGAAGTAAAGAAGAATGGAAAGAGTCTGTTCAGGTCGATAATATTTCAATTTGCATTGGTACTGGCATTGGCCGTTTCTCGCTTGTGTGCGCTCAATCTGTCGCCTAGACATCGTCAAGCACGGGGGCTAATTCAACGAACGCTGTCAGACCCCGTAGCAGCTTCTGTATCGTACGTGGCACTGGTTTATGGCGCGTACGATTTGTCATTACACAGTGTAGCCACTACATCACCAGGACAACGAAGTTGTAGTTCCTCGGCAGGGCAAGCGATGGATGTGTTTCATATGTTCGTTCTGCCACTAGCGCAGTGGCTGTTTATTCTGCTGAGTTTTGTCCGTATTGGTTTTGTTGTTGCGGCGCTCCTATTGGCCGTAGATACTAAATCATGCTGAATAATCGATGACTTTTATATGGACTTTCTATATAGAAGAACCGTGTACAGGTCTGTTGCCTGGTTACCGGTTATTTCGTACTAGGTTGCGGTAGAAATTTTCTAGGGAGCATCTGTCTGAAGGATCAAACAGTGTGGGATAGATTACATACTTTACATATGCTACATACATATGTTAAACTGTATCTTAAAAGTAGTAAAGATTATTTTCTATTGAGTATCTCGGCAATAAGGGGCAGCATTTGTATACATGTTTGCGTACGATGACCCACGACTGAGAGCGTATTTTAGAACTAACAGAAATACTAAATGGCTCGCATAGTGCTAACCATAGACAAATGCCTTTATCGACACCGCTGAAATGCAAACAAGTAATTTCCTCTGTTTATCATTTACGCTTTAGCTTTAGTGAATCTCACCTTATCTAAGAAGACGCGTTCTCTTATGCGTTCGCAAATAGTTGTTGGCGGACAAAATTATGGTGGAGCACACAGATTTAACTATTACGAAGACGTAAACTACGCGAGTGGAACAGAAGGCACTTAAATCTCTTTCGTAGAGCACCGGCTCCACGATGGCAGCAACAGTAATAACCACTGGAGCGATTGTTAAAACGACAAACAGTGGAACTGTTATGATTCGGAGTTGGTTCGTGTTTATTCACAGCTATCACGACTGCGCTGCTTTTGGCAGACTTCTACGAGATGTTTGTTGTGAGCGCCGAGCACAAACCGCCAGATCGCCACGTCAGCTCGGTACGAAATCAAGCACAGCTGTAGCAACTTCATTCAACAGCTATGGCAGAACACCAGCATACCCTACCGGCCGCGAAGACGAATGCAGTCGAAACGACCAGGGCAAACAATTCCTCATAATGAGGTAGTCTATTACTAGCCAGGGCAGACACTCCCTTTCAGAGTTGCTGAGAACGACATAGCGCACAAAAACAGAAGACAGCATATAAGATAGGGTCATTCAGAAATCTGATGGTTGTTGTCGTTGGTCTGGTGCTTGACGAATATTTCTTCTATTTCTTCAGTTTCTGACTCCAAAAGGACAAAGTTTTCCCCAAGCGGATCGCTCGACGGTTAAACATCGAGGGTGAAACGGCCATTTAGAGTAGACGCTGACCGGGCAAAAAGGAAATGCAGCATTCTCCTAATGGCATCTGACATGCATCGTAATGACATGAGATAGAGAGAGGAAGAGACGACGAAGAGGTTTGTTGTGGTACGCAGAGAGCGGGATTCGACATTTCCATTCTAATGGACGAAATACGGAGTTGACCCCAGCTACAATGGCATTACTGAAGATCTAAATATTTCAGCAGCATTCATGATTCCATAGGGTCAAACGTGCGCTTGACGTCCCTTAAACAGTTAGATGAAGTCCGTATGATTTCCATACGATATTGTTCTATTTAAGTCAGAACTAGAATGGATAATTGAACGCGCAAATAGAACTCTATGAAGGGTTTGCCAGATATTACGTAAGAGTTCATTCAGTTCGGGCAGAAACATAGCTTCATTTTAGTTTTTGTGCCACTTACATCTTGAGTTAATGAAAAATAAAATAGACAAGAACACTCGTTGGGTCTGCGCTCCCTGATAGACAAACACATACACACACCTATAAAAGAAAGCCGTCGGATAGACGAAGTTTGCCGCTGGCCCTTGTTCGTTTGTCGATTGGCTTCCGATGACGACACACGCGTAGGCTTAAGCAAGGAACGCCCATTTCAGTTCTGTATAAATATACACACACATACAGAGAGAGAGAAAGCGAGAGGAAGAGATACATACACTCATATATCTACACTATAACACTGAAATAAACCTACACATTTATTCCTAGTATCGGATAGTCGATTGGTACGTAATCTTAGTCGTATAGCACTCGTATTTGGGTCGGCAGTAGAGGTCGCTTAGTGTCGCAGATATCGACCAATAAACAGCGTCTAAAGCAACAGCCAGCTAGCATATGGTGGTTGAATGGCTTACGCCACGAAACGGACTGGTCAACAGCCCCATCGGAATCTGCAAGTGTGAAAACCAGGTTGGCACAGGCCGCTGATGATAGAGTCCAGGCAATTCGGCAGGCATAGGCCCATATCGCAGTTTCGGTAGCGTGTTCGTATTTTTTGTCTATTTTTTCTACGAATGAAACCTGCACTATCCTTGATGTCGACGAGAAGTAACACGGGCACAGTGGTCAGCATAACTCGCGTGAAAAATCGCCATGCTTTCTGATACTGGTATTGATAAATAATATAATAAATAAAAATCAGCCGTTTCGCCGTACCTGTTTAGGCTAAGTCGGTAGAATGCCGACCGCGAGTAGTCACAGACTAGCCAATTGCTCTATTCAGTTTTCTGTACGGGTTCATGTTGCCGTCGAATGGATGTCAATGGGTGCTGTAGTTGTGCATTCTGACGAGGTCGGACCTCGATTCGACGGCGAGCTATCGTATCAAGAAGTAAATTTATATCTAAAATTCTCTGTTTGTCTGAGAGTAGACATTTCGACTGCGTCGCATGGCTGCGAGGTCTGCCGCTTACTCGATAGCATATTCATCGATGCCAACAACATTAGCATTAAGACATTTTCAAATAAATCCATGGCAACATACAAAATACACATACATTGTCGCAAGAGTTTAATCCGTTTCTTATGCATTGATTGCATAAATATTGTAGATGGTTGGTCTTAATAAATAGTTGCACAAGCACTAACACTATTCTCGTGGATTTGAGCCAAACCTAGCGGAACCTCAGTTGAACGACACCTAACCAAAATAAACAAAACAACTACGTCGAAACGTTTTCGTCTGAGACCTGCACGGTCTATTTACGCGATATAATAACAACATAATATGAAAATAATGACTATGGTCATGGTACGATTATTGTCATTACGACGATTTGTACTAAACGTGGACCGTCCAGATGAATCTGTGCTTGTGCTTGCTGTGACTCCAAAAACTGAAACTGTGCGGAAACATAAATTCGATTCGATTGATTCTCTGAAAATTGCCTAGATATCGTTTTCTACACAATTATTATGTTTGGAGCAATTGTCCGCCGCTTATAGCAAACGCGCGCGCTCTTCGCTGCCTTGCCGAACAGGGCACCGGTCATGGTTCATCCGTAGTGCCTATGTGGCGCGCCTATTCTACAAATCATCGAAATTATAACGAAGTCAGAATAAATCCTGATCGAGGACGAAATTCAGCCGAGAGAATTCGAAGTTGTTCGAGTGAGAAGATTTGTCAAAGCGCATAATCGGTGTCATGGCTTTTACCATTACTGTTATTAATCTGTGCATAACAACTGTAATGATGGTCGTATCGTTAAAGAGAAGTAACGCTTCTAAGAATTAGTAATCTTCATAGTTATTATTATTAATAATTTCATTAGTTGTATTCTGGTATGCATATGCATTCTTGAATACAAGTAGCTTCTAGTGGTTGGACGTTCTAAATTGTATTTCTTGATTTCAATGTCCATTATAGAGTCAAGAAGCGACGAGGAGACGCCCGGCGGTGCAGGCAGTGGCCTCTCTGCAATGGGAGCTGATGCTGAGGGTATGAACGCCATGCAAGCGATGCTGTTCAAGGCTATGTGGAGTCAGGGTGGTGGTCAGGGTGACCCTAAGGGCGCCCCACCCTTCCCGCCAGCTCTTGTGGCCAATATGGCTGCAGTTCAACTTCCCGGTCAACCACCGATGAATACAGCTATGGCCGCTGCAATGGCCTCACAAATGGATCTCATGCTTGGACTTCAGCACAATCCGCAAATCGCTGCGGCGGCTGCTGCGGCCTACCAGCGCCAACTGTTGCAGGCTGCCTCTCTAGCACAACAGCAGATGAAGAGCGGGCAGCAATCGAAGGAGCACGGCCTGGTAAGCGGAATGCACCCAGATCAGAGGAACCGGTCTCGGTCACCGGAAAACGCCTCGAAAAAGGAGTTCCGCTCACGCGAGAGTGAATCACCGGCGGCCGCAGCCGGCCATCCTCGCAGCGAACATCACCAATCGCGCAAAAGCTCATTCGAAAGCTCGAAGAAAATGCACAACAACAACAGCATCAGCAGCAGTCTAAACTCGTCAGCGATAACGTCTAGCGGTCCAGGACTTGATAGTGCCGTGAACAACGCTCTCAACCTGTCCTCCGGTGGTAAGGACGTATCCGTCACTGACCGTAAAAAACGGTCACGCTCCGTCAGCAGCGATGAGGGCAGCCTTTCCGATGGGCCCCTCAGCGAACTCAGCGCCAACAATCTCGATAACAATGACGACACCTCAAATTATGGAGATGACGATGGTTAGTTTTTGTGTGCGCACCTCCAATAGATATGTAGAAGTTGTGTAACTCTGTGACCACACGCTAAATGTTCCCGAGACAATAATATACGATAACATCACGTGAGATATCTCATACGTATGGTACCGCTCAGTGGCCATTGCATTACCGTAACAGTAGAGCGTTTTCTTGAACCTAAGAGCTGTATACTGTATTGGGGTGTTTCTTCTCGATCTGACTTTTTGTTCTCGAATCCTGCTAACATTCTGTTCTTTTTTTAACTCTGTAGATCTCGACAAAACAGGTGGTCGATCTCCGAAGCGAACCTCCGACCGAGATGAAGCTTTGTCCACGTCGAGCCGAGAGTCAGAGCGGCGCCGAAGCCACGGAGGTGGCAGCAGCGGTGGCCTGGGTGCCCTCGGTGTCCTTGGCTTGGAACGGCTGGCTCGTGGCGAGGCTAGGGATAGCCGGGACAGTAATCACAGTGTCCCTACGCCTATTGCCCTGATGCAGCAGCACCTCTCCGTAGACCGCACGCCGCCATCCGGTTCGCCCACGCCAGCCAGCCACCTGACCAACAGCACCCCGGGCTCTCGCAGCCAACACCACCATATCGGCGGCGGCGGCGTACAGACCAACACAAGTACGTCATTCAGATTTTTCAGATTTTATATGACAAAAACTGATCAGTTGTCAACACTTTCCATGATCGAACATCGAAGAGGTTATGGGTGTTCGTGAATAGATCACATTGAGCGTTTTGCTTTGTTGACCTAACGAAGCTTGAAACGAAAGCAGCAGTAGCTGCTACCAAGATAAACCATTTAGTGCCCAGAAAGTTCCAGTGATATCATCGTGACAAGCGGTTCAAATTGGCCCTCATTTTTCACGTGATTATCAACGACGAGGAAGGGAGAGAGAGCGAGTGTGGGTTGTTATAGATGGCGTCACAGTCGTGCGAATTCCGTGTATGAATTTGCAATTTATCGCTCATTATTCGGATTTACTCAGTCGGGTCATACGTACATGCAGCCGGGTAGAGCATTTTTCATGTTATTATAGAAATAAATAAATAGAAGTGTCTGCACGGACTCGTTCAGATTGTCCTATCACAGATCGCCTGCCATTCGGCATGCAAATGTGTCAAGATAATCTCGCTATTTCGAAGTTACTTTGAACGTTATTGTTTGACAAGGTTTTGTTCATAGCGTAAGCTAGAATAAACCTAGGTAAATATTTGGGTATAAACAACGCTTGTCTGCGTTGAGGCGCCTTCCTGAATCAGATAGAGCAGAATACTTAATTCGAATGCACGTGCATCATTGTTTGACGTTTCCACTCAAAACGTTTTTCGTGATAAAGTTCACATTTGATTAGACCTAGCTAAAGGTCGGAGTTGTTCTAAACGTTAAGCCATTAGCCTTATCTAAATTTATATGCTTGCTTCTGTAATTTTAGACGCGCCGGCTACTGGATCGATTGAGGCTCTTTTGCAAAACATCCTCGGTCTGCTCAAAGTGGCCGAGGAGAACGCTCGCGCACAAGAGCAGCAAATGCACCTCGAGAAAGCAGAGCTCAAAGTAGAGATCCTACGGGAGAGGAGCATCCGAGAACAACTCGAGAAACAGCTTCAGGAAGAACAGCATCGAAGGCTGTTTTATCAGAAGAAGCTTCGCCGCGAAAAAAGATGTCGACGCCAGATGCAGGAGCAGCTGGATGGCAGCGCTAAGCGACCACGTCTTAGCGCATGTTCGGACGTCGACGAGGAAAAAGAAGATACCAAGGAAGAGGAACTAGAGACGGTGGTTCGTCCACAGGAGATTGGCAGCATCGTGGGGTCTGGTGGAGAAGAGCCGATTTCGGCGCAAACGGCACCAACGGGTGCCACCACAGTGCCCAATGGACTTCTCCCAAACGACACCATTCTAGCACTCGAAACGCCTGCGTCCGCCTCCGATGGGCTCTCGCGATAGATACGAAGCCACAACGTCCGAAACAGGTTCTGATAAACCTGGTGAACGGCGTGTGTCCAAGATGACAAACGGCAACCATCACCAATGTAATATAGCAATCACGAAGGAACTTCGCAACAACCTTTACGGTATGAGAACCATTGCTTACAAACGCAGTCGAGATACTATCGCGTTGTATTGTAATAAACAAACATACAAGATTACTGAAGCAAAAAGTGAAGTGGGAAAAAGGAAAAATCTTGGATTCAACAATAGTATCATCAGACGACATCGGGCCTTCAATGGCCAACTCCAAGATTGAATTGCACCATCCGCCCTATAGGAATCCGTGTTGTCAGC
Source organism: Tropilaelaps mercedesae (assembly GCA_002081605.1). Classification (NCBI taxonomy): domain Eukaryota; kingdom Metazoa; phylum Arthropoda; class Arachnida; order Mesostigmata; family Laelapidae; genus Tropilaelaps; species Tropilaelaps mercedesae. The sequence goes on along the minus strand of MNPL01006378.1, from coordinate 39,266 downwards.
AGTCGCCGGAGGAAATCTGTCTAGAGTCAGTGTGCGAGATTTCTAAGTAGCGAGGCCATTGTACGTCGATTCAATGACAAAAAGGAACAGAAATACGGACTATGGCGACATGGATCCGACTAATAAACTCGTGATCCCATCCCCACGCAGCGCTTTCGCATCTAGGCACATATCTGTGAATATAGGACAGTACCATGTAGCCTTGTGGAGAACCCCTTGTAGAACTCATAAGCATATATATATATATATATATATATATATATATATATATAGGACAACCAACATCACAGTGTGATGTCGTTGTGGCGATAGCAAACAAACACAACAAAACAGGTAGAACAGTTGAGGAAAGGCAACAAAATCGGTAGTAAAATGTATGGAAAGGAAAATATGTGCACATCTGTGCACAAAGGCCACGACGTCTCATGTAGAAGAACGGCCTTCGTCGGGAACGACGAGGGTCGGAACTTCCTAGTTCGAACGAGGGAATGGCAAGTATTTAAATAGGAAATCCCACAATCGCTTTCCTGAGGGAGGAACTGCCTCTCCAACAAAGACCTCTCAAGCAGAGAAGCCGTACATACGATTAGTCATGCTTAGGTACAGCCCTGGACATGGTGCCGCCACTTTCCATCGTTGCTGGATTGACTGATTGATCGGTCAAGTTACTCGTACCGATAAGTCAACACAGCCTATTAAGCGAAATAGAACAATCAGCAATCGATGGCTTGGACTCGTTTACAAAGCGCCAACAGAGACCAGCGGGCAGGTGGCGGCGCCTGACGGTGTAGGTTTGCCAGGACGATCCATACGTTGGACACTGCGACAGAATCCAATAATGTGCGTCTAGTTAATATTAATTGCCTGCGATCAAGGCCGGCTGCACCCTTAGTGACTTGTGTCGGAGAAAACCCTGAGATTACCCTCCCCCAGTGATTATTAATATTATTATTACTGCTATTAGTTGATGGTAATAATAATACTAATAATGGTAATATTAAGGGCGAGATGAAAAATAACCCTTATCTCACAAGGCGATGATGAATCACCCATTAGGATAGGCCACAGGCTTACTGGTCACAGACTGCTGCGGTGGCGGGGTGAGTAGGTTGTCCATCGATCAATTTTAAGATTCCGTGTCCGAACCTCCAGCTGGCGACACAGTATTCCTTGAAATTCTTTGAGTCGCTGTCAGCGCACCATGTAGTGACGTTTGACCAGCGTGAATATAATTACACTCCCTTCCCGTAATATATTCCACATTGGTCCCCACCGTGCCACGGGCAATAGGCCTCTCACAGGGGCAATGACGCTGAAAGGCCTCAACCCTAGTAAAAAACATACAACATACTGTACATACATATAGATTGATAATGTAGGAAGGCATACAGTGCCAGTCTTAAAAGTACGGGGGGATATTTACCTGCTTTTGACGGCTAATATGTAAAGCATTGCGCATATGCCAACTGAAGACAGCAAAAAGCTTGCCAAATCGATAGGGAATTTTTACGCATCTTGCGGACTCGAGGAGCGCAGCATCCAGCATTACACATAACGGTAGAATGGCAGGAAAGCAGACGCTGGTGGGAGAGGTATATATACAAAACCAATTAATTGGGACAAGGAACAATGATAGACAAGCCTAACAGTTAGAAAAGCTGAAAAAGTCCAAAACGACTGTCAAAGCAGCAATTCATAATACTACAACACCGTGGACAATGAGAACAATAAAAAAGGACGAACACTTTGCGAGAGCTCCAAACTGCGGAAGCATGAACGCAAATGGTGATCGTGGAAATGTTCGATGATTACCTACTTATTACTATTAACTATTGTTATTAAAAAATACACAATGATATGATCACCATTGTGCGACGAAGAAAAAATATTGCTAAGATAATGGGCGATGCCCTTCGTCATTCACTTCCAAGTGGTATACATACTTGAAATTGTGACCAGTCTGAAAGAGAAAGCGTAAGAGAGAGAGAAAGAGACGCATGAAAGGACAGAAATGTGCACGAGAGCGACAGGTAAAGAAGGCGATAATGGTTACGAAATGAGAATGAAGTCTTTGCATGAAAGCTCGGGTGAAATGGTTGATCCTTAATAAATGCGAGCTAAAGAAAACAGCCGCCTCGAATCTCGAAATGCCCGGGAGCAAGGGTAGTCTTAGTCCGGTGAGATATATAAACATGTATCTGTCGAAATGGATAATATTAATAAAATTAATAACAATGATAATATTAATAAATATTATAAATAATAATATTAATAATAATAATAATAATAATAATAATAATAATAAATAATAATGATAATAATGCGATATCATCAACAAATATGTATTTAAATTGCGTGTTCTTTTTATTCAGTCTTCACATTCTTTACTGCAGAAACAACTATGCGATGAGTAAGAGGTTCATTTTAAGGGAAAGAATAATATTTTGTCTAAGCGGATTTTTCTAAACATAATCATCAAGGTTCGATTATTTTAGAAAATTTAGATAAGATAAACTTGGTATATGCGCTATCTAAAAAAACAAATAGACATCTGTAGATTAGCAATCATTAAGATGGGTACATTGACCATTTAGTTGATGGCAAATAAAGCCAGTGTAAATGTAAATTGTAAAGTGGGACTGGGGTTGGTTTTTGAGAGAACAGGCGCAGCTTTTGGCTTGTTTTCGTCCCAATAATTATCTAAACGAACGATCAGGCAAGTTTGAACATTGAAGAAAAAGGTAGAGTGATTTTCACTCCTATATATAAACTCCAAAACGTATTTGAATAAGCGTCAATGGTTATGCCTTGAACTGGTGTATAAAAATATGAGGAATATGTCAATACAACTGGGATACGAGACATCAACGCAATCAGCGGTCCGTTTGCAAAACTTCGTTATGAATATCTTCTGCCGCGCAGCCAAAGGAATTCGTACTTTCTTTTATAGTTCTGCACATATTCTCGTACGACTGCACTGACGCGTATTTAATCTATTTATTAAAAATGTATGTAGAAATTTGAAAACGATAATTTCAGAGATTACGGGAAAGCTTCCTGCTAAAAGTCAAGTTTCGACTCCCTGGTGCCAAGGTGCCGATCCAAGGTGCCCCAAGAATGACTTCCGTAATGACCAAGTCTATTTGATGCGAGTTCAGCAGTATATCATTTTAACTAATTATTAAGATATTCCTAAATGTCATAAACAATACGCAAAAATATCTACCATAACGTGTTTTTTATTGTTTATATGTATTTGGTTATAGTTTATTGGCACTAATAGTTTGAGGCCGAGCAATAGGTTTTAATGTGGGGAGCTGTGCCTAGAAGACTATCTTGCATTACAAATCGCTTAGCTGATCTAATAAAAGTTGGAATGGTTTTAACCTTTGAATTGCGCATTCATTAGCACATTAACTATTACGACCGTTTACTTATGGTCCCTTGAGTATGTTCGGACAAAGAATCGTCGAGATTTCCCTACTTAGGATGGTGACAATGTAAATGAGTACTGTCAGATTTTTTATTCAAATTTATTTCAAGGCAAAATCCATCACGAATTGCTTCATTATTGAGTCCTACCATCTTCTATGGAGGCACTTGGCACGGCTGGTAAAAATGTTTTTGAAATAGAATGGTAATCATTGAGAAACAGCGAAGAGAGAGTCACACCTTAGAGCCCCAGATTGCTGAACAAAGCTGAACAAAATTAGGAGAGCTTTTGAGCAATATGAAAGTTCTCGGATCGTTGAATTCCTTACAGAACCATTAACAGAATTATGACCGTAAGTCTAAAGTAGATAGATAGTACAGAGGATGATGGCCTTTCGATACGCTAGAGCACACAGGACGGTTGCAACGGAAGCGGCAATGGTCCTTGCGGGAATCGTCCCCTGGCGTATCAAGGTTCAGTGGAGAAGGAAGAAATGAAAGGATCCCGAAATTTCGCGGCAAGACAGCTGGAAAGACATGACTATTGATTGGTAAACAGACTGGGAGAATGGAATGGACGCAGGGAGAGACCGTGTCGGAAAGCTATCACCGGATCTAGGGCATAGCTAGGAAAGAGAGGAAGGGGATATCGCATACGAATTAGTACAGATTATCACGGAACATAGGAACTTTGGAACATAGTTATACAGATTTGGCAAGAGAAACACAGAAATTTGTGAACACTGTAATAGCGGAAATAAGGACTCCTCAAGCAGACGCTTTTAGAATGCAAAGCCCGGGTACAGCAAAGGGGTTCTCTAATGAAGGCGGGAGGAATAATCAAAGACCTGATAAACAAGATAATTGGGGATAAAAGGGCATAGGCAATATCTGTGACTGAAATTAAAGAAGCACTAAGGGAAAAGAGAAATAAGGGGCGACTGGAAACAGCACAGAATGGGAGTCTGGCCGATTGATCCAGCGCACTCAAAACACATTTACTGGCATAAGTAATGTTGAAAAAACGGTTCCTCCAGTGTGACGTACATCAGATGGCGTAAGTTTTAATGGGTAGATTCGCCTACACCGGAAGTCCCACACCACCCAGCGCGTACCCCGTTGTCGGGTTGGGTGCTCATGAAAGTTTCTCCGTCGCAAAAAAGAAGCCTAAGGTAGGTAAAACTTACAACATGGGCTACTTGTTACTTCACTCCGGGAAATGTAACGCGAAGTACTCCTGTACAGCCGCTCAAAAGGTCCCAGAGAACAGGTTTCTTTGTAATAAGGACCTCTAAATAATGTAAAATATCATTGTTGAGTCTATATAGAAAGCCTGGGTGATCAAAAACCTACCACCTTCACTAGGTCAACCTAGGTGAAAGTAATATACAACTGCTTTCCAAATTATGTAGAGTATACTCTCAATGAGGTAAGTGCCCGCTCTAATTAACTGCCACACGCTCTAACAAACCAAGGTAATTCAAATTAAAAGAAAAACATTTTTGGAGTTCTTGAAGTATACGGAGAATACTGATAAAACGTTATATTCGATTATTCGAATTGTAATAATCGTGTCTGCTGCAAGTGGTATTTTCTTAACAATGATTCGGTAATGCACCTTGCAAAACCGATTATTCTGTATACGAACCACAATGCAATAATGCATATCCAAATGTCTTTGATTTAGCGCTTAAAAACAGAATCCAAAGCGCCGCCTTAAAGACCTCCGACTGTGTACAAGATGATGGCGCTGATTTTCGCCACTTGGGATTTGGATAACAAACAGCGCCAACCGCTAAGCGGGCTTCGTATGTTCTTCCGTGAAAAATTGAGAAAATTGTTTGTGCTCATTTGTAGTATCGAAGAACGAAATTACAGTTAAGTTTATTCCTCTTTGTTGAGTAGGCGAGCTAGCAATCCACAATGACGCCCAGCCATAATGGTAAGGAAGATTGAACTGTTTGGAAAACCAAAAATATTTAAATCTAGTTTGCAAAAGTTCGCCTCCTGATATTTTCTCTAATGTTCGAATCAATGACAGTTGCACTGTACTTATTCCATTATCATATTTTCGATAAACAAAATATAGGAAAAATGGAAAAACAAAATGAAAATTAAGTTTTGTACCTGGTGCGATCGCGATTAGATTTCTGTATATGTGACGTCGCCACCTTGGCGGGTACGTTGATGGAACATCCGTAATATTTATCCTTGTTGTAGTAGACATATCGTTTCTAAACAGTCCTGATGTTTTAAGAAACATATGTATGCCTAGACGATCGTTCCGAAAACAATTACGGAGGTTCTGCAAGGATAACCAGTAGGAATGTATGTATATTCATCGACATGTCACTACCCTTAACTTCCTCGCTACACAAAGAAGTGCTTTCATTGCCTAGATCTCGCCACTACGTACTTACCGCGGAATCTTTTACACTTTTTTCAATAATCTACACGCACGGTTGATGGATAGGCTATTAAACACGTGTATCAAATATTAGCAAGAGAAATCAGGGTCTGACTACGTTGTTCATAGTTGGAGGAAAGAAGATTCAATAAAAATAAATTAGATATTGATTGATAATATAATCGTAAATTCAAACGACATCTACAATGCCTGCTGTTCCAAAAAAACGTGATAATACTGTCGGCAAATTTTAACCTGGTGTTGGACATTGAGTGCAGTTCTTCTCCAGTGAAGTTTCGTATTTAAAATATCTCAATTTTGGGTGACTTTATAAACAAACGTAGCACCGACAATAAAAGTCGGCATGGTATACATTTGTACATCGAATACGCTAGAAGCAATTGCTTTCAAACAAAATGCTCTTAGAAGATCTATAACATTGACAAAGAAAGATACTGAATATTCTTGCAAACGATATTTGTTCAAAAAATTTGTCTAAAAAAAATGTAGTTAACGTAGATAATCGCTGGTCTGCTTTTATTTTCAGTGTTATCGCAGAGGGGTCAGTGGATAGTCTCGAACTGTATGAGCATTCTAAGCGAAAATCCACCAACGGTTATTCAACCCCAGAAATATGGCCTCTATGAGATCGCCGTCTACAATAAAACTGTCAACGATATTGTCACTCAGCGCATGGTCGAAGCTGGCTATAAGGTGCGGTGTAATTATACTATTATTAATTTTGGTTTTAGCCAATGGGCCAATGAGTGATCCTGCCTTAGGCCAGATATCGATGGCTTATTGTGAACAACTTAGCTATTCACAGCAACTAAGAGTGCAGCGATATTTCATATATTTGTAGATAGACGCTGTGTTCAAGTGGGACGAAGACTATGAACAGTTTGTAGCCTCAGTCGAGCGTCTACCCTGGATAGAGCTAAAGCAAACAGCGTTTCGGGAATCCTTACGTCGAGCGCAGCAGAGAATAGAAGATTTAAAAGCAGATATGGAGGTGATCCAGTCGTCATCTGAAGATGAAAACTGGGAAGATATCGACTCATCAATAGCCTCATCAACTTCGGTATCGATGACGTCAGTTACCTCAAAGACATCCGACAGAAGTGTACTCATTTCTAACGCCAAGAGGGTGAGTACATTGCGGCACATCCTCATTGCTATCCACAACTGCTATATGAATTCCTTCTTATCGCCAAAATACTAAAAGTAATACATCGTTTTTTCGGTGCCCAAATTGCTGACTGCTGATTGACTACCAAACTACTGACGTGCAAGTCACTGTTCCTATACTGTGGGCTTATGATCTAATGGCAACTTGGTGTGCGAGTGATGTATTTCTTTTATGTACTTTCTCCTTCAATCAATCAGCTTGTACATATAATTTAGATTCAGTATTGTTACGCCTCGTGTCATTGCATTCTTATTGACACTGGTCAAAGTTTATTGCAAGGTAATATTGGTAGAATATACACTAAACGATGCATATTTAATGGGCCAAACGTTTGCACAAGTCTAAAAAAAGCAATGTTTATTTTTTACAGAGGCCTGCAGGTGATATTCTCTTTATTAGACAGGCCCTGATAGATTTTCGTAAATATCTTACGGTGTGATGTGCCTAATATATATACATATATATATATATATATATAGATAAATAATATTTCAGCAATTGGCCTGTGCTATTCTTATATTAAGAATTCCCGCCTTACAATCCGCTAATGGACCCCCACTTGAGTAGTATGCATTATCTATAAGGATGACTATTACTTCATGTAAAATTTGCAGCCAAAGTGTTCCTGAGCTTTAGTAATATACAGTCTGATGTTATTGTGTAGGATGCTGAGTTATGAGAGTTGTGTTTTTTCTGCAACATTTTTAGAGCATGCTAAGCCAGATGAAGGAAAGTGCGAAGAAGAAATTTTTAAGAGTATCCCGCTTGGGCGGTACTGTGGCTACTCCTAAAGAAACGCAAGGGACCACTCCTCTTAAAAAGCCCCCACCGTCTTCAGATGTTTCCACCAACAGCAACAACAGCGGTATGCGTTGCTGTTAGCACTAAATGGCATAGTAGCGTAGGCATTGCTGAACCAATCCATACCTTACTTGTTTTTACATCAGACTGAGTTCAGAAAGACTAATTATATTGCTTACGACTAATAATGGAGTATAATAATGAAACTGCCGTGACAAACGTCTACATTTCACCATAAATGTAGAATGGATTTATTCAATACCTACCCTATATAGCCAAGTTATAAGCGTGTATCTTGTGTATGTGTGTGTTAAACACGCTTGAATTTTTACAGTTGGAAATGAACATCATGGTCGAGTACTGAAACGACAAGCCAGTGCCATCGCACAGCCGGAAAGGAAGGCGAAGAAAACTCGAGCTCCGAGCATTGACAAGGCTGGATTTGCACGGTAAGGTTTATCTTCATTAAAGCGCATTTTTACAACACTTCATATAAACACTTCGTAAAACGTAGTAGGAGTAATCACTGGATCTGTATAATTATCTCAATTTCTCTGAGGGATGATTACACTCGGTTGGAAAAAAGGCACGCTAAAAATGCCGCAAAGTTGTTACCTGACCTTTTTATCATTTTAGAATAATTCGTTCGTCACAATAATAGCCGCATACTCGTTTCCACGATGATAATTTGACACAGAAAATACTAACACAGACAAGACATAGCTGATGATAACAAAGGAGAAGCAATACTAAGAACCACTTACGTTTATCAGTGATAAAAAATAATAATGTATGATAAAGTATTGTACAGCGGTGTCGTTTAGTAACGAAATGTGGCACAAATGTGTTTCCCAGGTCACAGAATTCGCGAGTGCAACAGGTTAAGGAGCGTAAGGAGTTGCAGGAGAAAGAAAGAATCGAGATGATTGAAGCAAAAATTCAGCAGAAAGAACAGCAAGTGAAAGAAAAGAAGGTGTCGAAAGATCAAAAGACTACCGTCTCTGTGGCAAATGGCAGCAAAAAAGTGTCCGTACCTAACAGCAACTCCTCTCTAAAAAAGAAGGAAACACCATCTGAACCGAGCTCTTCAAAAAAACCCTCAAGTGCATTGAAAATCACGTGCGGTTCAAACAAACCAGCGATGGCACCCCCGCCACCCAAAGTCACAAGATCTGCGCTTGCCCAAGAGGCGAATAGTGGTATAAAGAAGAATTCCATATTTGCAAAACCGGCTGCGCCAGTGATTGCCGTAAAATCCGCAACAACAAAAGCAGCGAATAATGCGTCGCCGCTACGGCTAAAGAACGCTCAAGGACAGGGAGCTCCCAGCCGTGGAGGTGACACAAAAGCCTCACCTGCTATGACCATGCAAAGTAAAGCGAGGGACGGACTTCGTCACGGAGAACTAACTAAACAAGCTATGTTCCACAGCATGCTTGCCGCAGGAGAACCAGACACACATTGCGTCAATTCGACTTTCCTGGTGAGTATTATGCTAGGGTGCCTATTTGCGCTTGTTTCCGATCGCCATTTTTTTTTACCTGTATTTGTTTCATAATGTTCGTTCATTTAAAATAAATGCTGTTGTCATGGATTGCGCTATCAGATTCATTCTCTCGAACAGAAATTTTTGCACACACGTAACATTTATTGCTGATGCTACAGAATCGTTACAACAGTGAATTGTCTTTGTCATAACCGTTACTTGCATCTACACGAAGCGAAGCCGTTGGAAGAGTTAATGACAGATGTAATAGATATACTATAAACGAAATGATCGTCGTGTGGTGTCCACTTAATCTATAATAGCAGCCATGAATCTATTATAATGTTCATTCCCTTCCACGTTTAGCCTGGAGTGAACGCCGTGCTCAACTTTGATGCCTCTATGGCCCTTACGACCAATCCATCTGGAGAAACATTTGTGGTTGGTGCCAATGGAGGGGCGGCGGTGTCAGTTGGCGCTAGCAACGCCACGTTTGTATCGAAGCCTGGTCTAGTTTCATCGCCTGCCATGAGCCAGCAGGCAAAAAGCAATCTGAACACTTCCACATTTGTCGATTCGTTTAATGAGTCTTATAGGGATTATGGTCTTGAAGATTTATGCTCGGACTCTGATAATACAGATGATGAAAATCAACCTAATAAGCGGGTGAGTGACAGAACTGCACAGCATGTTGAAGCTATAAACCCAAACCATTGTCCAATGGAGAGCACCCATACGAGAGAAATATTTGTTTAGTTTGTACTCTAAGTGTTCCTTATAAAGTTCAATTGTATACATTAACGCTTGTTGCTTGTACGCAATAATAATTACGTACAGCCGCCCCAAGGTTATTCATCATAATAAGCCAGATACCAAAGCAGCTGGCTCATTACGCCTTGATAGAATGTAAGAAGTTTAAACACCTAAATTAAAGAGAGGTAATGTCACGTACGCCCACTTATCCCAACTATTTGGTAATACAATTGGGATTGCTTATCCTTTCTGATAACGTATTAGCTATTTTTAAAACGTATTCGTAAAGCATGTAGAAGATGAATTGCTTGTTTTCCTTGACATGGATGTCTTGCTGTTGTTGTTGTTATTGTCTTCACTGCAGGTTCCAAACTGGGCCGATATGCGTAGCAAACGATTCAAGAGCCGTGTGGCACGCCAGAGGGCGGTGGGTATGGCAATAGATAAATACGGCACCAATACAATCTATATGCCAGATTTTGTAGATCTAGAGAAGATCTTCCAGACGACGTCAACCCGGTTCCATCGACTCGATACATCATCTGGACTATGGAATGAAACACACGACTTTATCAAGGACTAAACGGACACCGCTGCCGTTTGGGGAGAAGGAGAGGTGTTAGGAAAGGATCCAAAAATGCAGCGTTATACTTTCCAATTATTATGTATATTATTCCGAGATGAGTAGGGAGAGCGAAAGCAATGTATAATACCCAAAACATTTGCTGTGTTTCCTATGAGCTGATGGCATGTGGCCTGTTTTCAGCCAAGTTGGGCTGAAGAATCTGCCAATAAGAAGATAAAAATGAAACATCGAATAGCGTACGTACGTCAACAATAAATCTTTACAGACTGTAGTTTGTGGGCAAAGGCGCCGTTACATAGATTACTATATTTACTATGCAAATATCGTGAAATAAATAACTCAGTCATGCGGTAGTCATACGTGATCTTGGAGTTACTGTATTCACTCCATGGAGAATCACCGGGTAAACATACATGCGTTTGCACTCTTTCAACCTTTATTAAGACAACCTATGAACACAAATAGTCAGTCTAATTACCTTCAACATTATTTTTGTACGTGCACGGTCGGTCATTTTGACGCTTTGATCCGAATCTTGGTAGAACATCATGGAAAGGCGTTAATAATAGACGTTCAAATAAAATTGGCGATAAGGAGTCAGTCGAACAGCTACATAAAGGAAACGTTTCAGGGTCATGTATGTGAGAGAAGGTCATATTTATCGTTATTATCCCAGAACGTAGAATTTTCTCTAGTTTCGCGTTCAAAATCAAACTATAGCTGTCGAAGCCTGCGCCCACTATTTATGCTAACTAAATTTGCAAGTGAGACCGCAGCTCCATAGCAAGTATAGTATTCGTTATGAACTATGGAAGTAGGCTTGGCCTTGATGCAAATCCAAGAACGCTCATCTATCGCACATTTTTTCGAAATCGTTCATCATTCTACGGGAGACAATAAACAGATTTATGCGGACGCTAGTTTAGTCTGTAGTATCTCAAGGATGACCGCTTGTCTTTCGTAGTAAGAACTAGAACTACGTTCGGCCGTAATCTTTTGGTGCTAAGTCGAAAGGCCGATTATTCATGCAAAATAAGATGTGCATTCGTGCATGACCAGGATGTATATGGCAGCTGTGAAATGTGTAGTTCTACACGTTGCTTAGCAAATTTTTTAGTAGTCACTCTTCTCTTCACGAGTCATTCCTTATGGTGTGCTCTGCTACAGACCTCGCATAATTACCATGATTCGAACGTTGATAAGCATATGCCACCTGTGTTTCTAAGCAAATCACGAAATATGCTGTTGCAAGAGCGTTTTCTTGTAAGCGATACAGCTCAGTAACTTTATGCAGAACTATAGTAAAATATTTCGAGCGATCTAATGTTGCCGTAAGCGCACATTCGGATGACGATTCGTTTGGCCGTACTAATTTACCATGGAAGTTCACAAGTTGCTTTTTTGTACCAAGCAAAACTGAATCGGGTTCGTCTAATGTTAATTGCTCTATGTATTGACGCTCTAAATGAAATTAAATCAATGGCTCTTATTAAAAAATAAATGATTTATTGCTTAGAAGATCTACTTTTTTTCTAGAGGTGTCTATCAGCCAATATTTTACGTCCACGGTAGCGCATTACTTCGTAGTAAGTAGTATGTACTTCTTACTGTAATGTAAGTAGTATGTACTTCGTACCCCATAAATGTAAATGTGCAATGGCGGGAATCGAACCTGTGCACCTACGTATCTCCTGCGGTCGCAAGGCGCACACGAATGTACGAAGCCACCGAGATTGACTGCTTAGAAGATAAGACCAACGAAAACTGTACAATATAGAATCACATGTAACAATTCAAGTCAAATCAGCCTCCTCAAAAACTCGAAAAACGTCGTCTACTCCGCCAATAAGATATGTTTCGGCAGTACACATGTTAAAGCAGCCCCTGAAACCAGTATCAAAGACGTAAAAGTGTTTCTGAGACATATCGTGTAGTTCTATTTTACAATATAGTTTAGGATCTACTTTTCTGTGTGAAATGAAAATGCGACAAGGTACCATAATTCTGGCAAAAGAAAAGCGTCTCAGTTAAACAGATTTTTAACCTGAACGCCAAATAGGGTTGCTACGACGTACAGTAAGCATAATGTTCAGGCATACAACCTTATGCACTTAAACGTTTACTCTGTATGACGCCATTTCACGTCAAATCCGTTCCTAATGGCTTCTCGGGATTCCGCGATAGCAAGCTCATTGCGAGCACATGACGGTACATATTCGAATGCAATAATACGACTTCAATTAGGTACAAGTTTTTAGGACTGACCAGAGAGCATCGTTTAACGTCCACGGTATTCACAATAAGCCAACTTCTGAGGTGTTTGTGGGTCGTTGTTTAAATTGCCCGCGTATGCTAATGGCCAAAATAAAGATGGCGCCCCCTGCGTGTGTTCGCGCGATCCGGCTTCTGGGAAGGTTTATACCAATTTTTATGTATAAATTTACTGAGTAGCGTAGTTGTCATCTAGGAAGATTAGCATTAACTATTGAACTAAGTGCAGCGCCAATTGAATGTTGGATAAAAATAATATTTCTCATTTTTCCTACGGTACACCTGTGTAAATCGAATACGAGTATAGCCCGGTTGCTGAAAAGCCTCTTATATTGGGCTTTCTCAACATGATCTTTTATACTACATTAAACACTACGAAAACACATATCTAGGGTAGCTGACCAACGGTTAATTAAAAAGTAGATTGCATTCTGATTTAAATATTTTCATTTTGCACAAGATGCTGTCTTCAATATAGGTGCTTCGATGTGAATGTCAACAATCGCTATCTTCGAATTCGGTGTGCCACTGAACCAATTTGTCCATTATCAATGAACTAACGAGTTATCATTCATGTTTTTTGTTGGATTCATAATCCAGACCTCTCCGAATATCACGAAGTGGCATAGCAGCGAGTCGAGCATTTTCCGACTCAAAGGATAATGGCAACGTGGATAAGCTGGATGAACTTCTTAACAGTTTCTCGGTATGATTTACATATGCGTCACCTTTCATAGTGTTCCAAATACAACTTTTCTAAATCGTATTATTTTAGTACTACTGTGATAAATAAAATGTATTAAATGTTACTTTTTGTGATCTGACGTTCAGTGGTTGATCATATGCGCAGCGTATGCTAATCTTTTTCAACACGGAGATCCTGAGACTACGTTTATGAGATTTCAAATTAATGTGAGTTGTGTCTTATGTGTTGATAAATGATATTTCCGATCCATTCCTTGTTTTCGACATTGCATTTAACGCATCGCGCATTTAGTCAAGTACTGATTTGATTAGTTAAGTGCACCACGGAAATCTGGATAATTTCTTTTATAGGTTTAACAAAGAACTGATCCAATATTGTTTCTGCTACAGTCGTTTACAGGTAGCGTGCAAAAAAAGAATATAAAATCTTTTTTTTTATAATTAAAGTTAAATATCTATCTGTGTACCACAGCGGAATTTTTAAACGTTGGTAAAAATCGCTACAGCTAAAAGAGGTCGATGAGGTTAGGTTACTGCAATTGGAACTTCTCAAGATGCTGATTTATTGTGCTTTGTGACGTTAATGCGGTGTAGACTACTGGATTCGTTTTTATCCCGTACTACAGAGTCCGTTGACATGCAGGATTGTTCTCTGCAAAACCAATTCCAAGCTAGGATCGGCCCATAACAAAGCCACATGGCGTTGCTAACTGTTTAAGCTCGCTACAACGTGGACGTAGGCGACCAATACACAGATCAGCTTTACCAGTGCCTTCTTCGACGGGCTACGGTGTGTTAAGCTCGCTGTGTACGTACGAGGCTACAGATTAAGGCCCATCTTCGGCCTTATTGAGGCTATACGAGTTCGTTTCGCCTTTCGTCAATGAACACAAAGAAGCCTAAATGATCGGATAGAGATGCCACACCAGCTGGACCTAATTACTGCCAAAATTTATCACAAATAGGTCTTTCAGTACGTTCAACGAAAGTTCGGACACTCGACTGAGATGCTTGCGAAGTTGGACTTACCGATTCGTCGAATCACAAATCTCTGCAACGAGAATGGATATTGTCCATGAATTTCAGTATAATGCAGCCGAATCCTAACAAACATGAGAGCCCAGAGGAAGCTAATTGTTTGCATTGTTTAAAGGTGTAGCAATAATAGAGCGAGACGTATAGTCTCGAATTTCAGATTCTCTTTGACCTTGCAATGAGACATGTGGTGTGCAGGAAATTCACAAAGTTGCAAAGCTCATTAATCGTGTTTCCATTAGCTTTTCATTTTATTGCACATAAATGTAATGGTTTAAGATGAAAACAAAGAAGATGCTTTACCTTCATCTTAAACATGATGATAAAGTAGTGATGATCGCTCAATCAATCACCGCCTACAAGACTGAAATTCCTTGTTGATTAAAACTATTTCCTATACATACGGCAATTGATTTTCCTTGACAATGCAAAATGCATGGACTAAAGATGGAGTACGTTTTTGCCCTTCTAGAAAAAGACAGCGAATACAACAGTAAGGGTTTTCTTGGGTGTAATCAGGAGTGTTGCCATCACAGCCATCCTAGGGTAGGTAAATCATGACTGTTGCCGCGTTGACCTGAATAGTTGCCAACTGCAAATGCCGTCTTGAGCCTATCTTGGTAGAGATTCGCCCAAGGTTCTCCACCAACTGTGGAATATAAGAAGGTACTTTCCACACTAAAGTAATGCCTATAGCGAATCCGACAGTGATCCCCGAAGAATCCCTCCTACTACATATCTAGATGGCGGGTGGATCTAAGGCCTTCAATAGGCTATTAGCCAAGCCTAGGTAAGCAACATGGCAGCCAAGTACGATTTGGAGTACCGCACTTCCCAAACAAACACGATCCACAAAAGCTGTGCGTCTACGCATTTTGTCGTTTGACGGCAGTTCTGCTTCGCCCGTCTCAATTTCCGTGAAAAAAAATAGCGGTATTCGATGCTTAATGTGTGTTTGTAGAGGATCGTTTGGTGAGGTTTCCGGCGTTCATGTTTCGAAATATAAAGGGTCAATCGTACAAGGTCTAGCGGGGAGTTCGCCCCGACCTAAAAGTGATTGTTACCGCTGAACGTGGGGACAATTCTAAAAATTTAATAATATATATATGATAATTTAAACTGACTTCATGTCGCAAAATAAAAGTTGTATTGACCATATTCTGCGAAGTGCTCACATTTCAACACTAGTAGGTGATGGAAAAATGTACGTTTGTACACTTTAAGAGTTACCTTTCTTGACTTAGTAGGTGGCTCCACGCAAGATTTGCACATAGGACCAAATGGTAACTTACGCTTAAATTTGCAGATTAAGAAGCATGCCGATGCTCCAAAGGTGACGGCGGCAAAGCAGCCGAAACAATCAGATATTAAGGTTAGTTTTCTTTACTGCACTGACCTGCATTTTGAAGGTTATTCTCACCTCGCTATATAGGCGATTTGATCTGTAGTTCGCTTTCGCGGCATGCTGTATTTGTTTTAAGGTTAGTATAGCGAATATTCTAATTCAATCGTATTTATTTTGATTGCGTGTGTATTTCAAATTTTTAGCTTCGGGGCTTCAGCCAAAAGGTGGTCAAGGCAGCCAGAGAAGCGGCTGAGAGCCTTTCTGGTGATATAGAACATAATCACATGCGTTTACTTGAAAAGCTACAAAATGTGAACGCGGAATCCCGGACATTCTCAGTGGAGTGAGTTGACTTCATTTCAGCTATTATTTTTGTTTTTTACGGACATAATCTCGGCATATATCATTCTTGCTACATGGGTAAATATCGGGCGAAGAAGGTAATGATAATAATTAGTACTAGATGTTGAGAGTTATTGACAAGGCTGCAGAGGGTTATCTCTATTGGTCGTGTTGTTGTTTACGTATTTTATTAGGCACTCTCTCACAACTGAAGCGTGCCAGCATAAATCTGGTGGCGTGAATTCATTGGTATCCATCGAGTCTACGATAACCTATTATAATCCTATGTATCCACATGGCACGCAAGCAAGGCTGTGTCAAATACCGATCTGTCAAATGTCGCAAGGTTAAGACGAGCCATTTCATGAATACGGTCATTTGATAGGGCTGTATTGACAACGCCTTTTAAAATATATATTAAATAATATATATCGTCATAAAAATATATATTAAAACATATATCAAGAGCACGCTAAACTTACGTGAACTATATGTATTTTGCCATCCGTAATTTTCCACTGGAAATCCCCTGACCTAGTTTAGTCTCCCTCTGAAAAAGAAATGACTAGTTTGGCTTGATCTTGTCAAAGACCTTTTTTACCCACTTACTGTAGAACGCCAGTAATATTTCGCGGATTGTTTATGACCGTTCGCAGACCCCAAGAAGTACGTCTTTTTCAGCATGTTTTTCACTACATTTTGATGCTTTTGTGATTTATAATTTCATCCCTCTAAATCGCAAGTTCCCGTTTATTTGCAGAGATCTTTTTGGGGGAATTAAAATTTACAAGACGAAATCGCAGACCGCGAATTCCCAAGCGATGCTAGCGGAACTGAATGAATTGGCAGATAAGCACGCAGAACCGGGTAGCATTCACGCTTTGAAAAGTCGGGATCGATTGCAAGTGACGAAGGAGCTACGGACCGAGTAAGTAATCAGGAAAGCAATTGCAGGAAAATTTCTGTGAAAGTGAAGAATCAGTGAAATATTAAATGTCTTCTGCATAGGTGGCGCTGTGGTAGTAAGAAATTATCTTCGCAAAGGCGTCACTTCTGGACTGGTTAAGTTGTTCAGAGATTTATTGAAGCATTATTAGTATTATTGGTGATAATAAAAATTAAAAACTAAAGTTGTTATATTAGCAATAGACTTTTTAAAGCGTTACAAAAATACAGATGTTCGATACTTTTTATTATTCATCTTAATGTGATATATATGGTGTTAATTTTTTTGTAAGCTTTATGTGCGGAATTGAAGTTATTACCACTTTTTCACATACACCAGGCATTCAATATCATTCGTGCTCTATTGTTGTTCTTCGATAGTCATGGGCTTGTTGGAGTATACTCAGTTTTTTAAAAAATTTCACAGAAAAATGTGCAGGGCGTTAAATCATAAGACCACGAGGGCCATTGAGCATGCCCATTTTGCGATATTACGCAAAATGTGCAAGGACTTTTTTTGCAGCAGCTCAATTGTTCCACACGGCATGTGACGGCGTCTTATTGGAGCCGCATTTTACCTGCACCCATGCGATTTAAAATCGGCTAATTAAAATTGTGCTGACTTATGTTAAAAAGCGGTCGAACATATTGTTTCTCACAATGAACATGGTACAGAGACCTAATTTGACAAAATGTATTTATGAGAACAAAGTCAGTCATTGAGGTAGAATTCGAGCTTCAAGCCTTGTATCTTTTCATGTATGTGACCAGATCTATACAGTTCGCAGTCTTTAGACTACGGCAGGTTTCTTTGTCGAATGCGATGGCTTGAAATTCCAGTTACGGAAACATAGCCAAACCACTAGATGCTGTAGGCAGAACATGATTAGGGGTTTCATTACGTAATCATTCTCAATGAGTATATCATTCTGGCTGTCGCCATAGAGTCATCAAAATTTGAGGACAAAGATTCTTCCATTGAAAAAAGACAGAAGCCAAATGATCCTCAGGTTAGGAGTAATTTTTGTGCCCTTCGGGATCTGGGTATTCTAATTTGTTGATCCTGAATGTGTTATATGCTCAGAAAGATATAGCATGTGATATGCATGTGTTAATTTTAACACTATGTCGTTAAACTAAACTTACCGTTTATGATATGTAAAAAATACGAAAGATAAAAACTATACTCGTACTGATTGCGACAGCCAGTAACCTTTTTATCGTCAAAACATGATGAACCCGCGTGCAAGCAACCCCTAATATTTTTAAGCATTTCTACTATTCATCTTGCCATACAACCACATTGAACCCGTAAAAAATAAACCATTCGAATAGATCGAAAGTGACGTAAATTTAGTGCAGTATCTTGATACATGTATCAAAAGGAGCTTTCGAATATGTTCTACTCACAAACACATTTCATTCTTCACCGTAAATTAAAGGAAACTTTCTCCTTTAAAAAGGGAGAGAGAGAAAGAGATTTCCGAGTGAGGTAAATACACCCGACAGCGCCACCGAGCCCCCGGCGAAGTATCAGCGTAGAACAATCGTGCCTTCTTGCATACATCAGTGTCAGTAGCGCCCACTTGATCCATCTAAGTTAAACTGCTTTTTCTCGTTGAAAATAATCTGAAATTTACTATAAAGAATTTAATCGTGCCCATGGATGTAAATACAATTGAAGTCGTGTTGATCTTGACAATCCTTGCTGTTTGTTTTTCCGTTTCGCCATTTGATAACGTGACGTTTCCAAAGCTTGCCGTGCTTTTTAAGAGACGAAATAGTGTCCAGTACTGTATCGACAACGTGCCAAATGAGTGCGCTAGTTGTATGCATAATAATATTTTTTCGCTTCTGACCTTGGTATTGACATATACTTAACTGGAATCGTGCTATTGCCTGCTCGTGTAACATAATAGTCGAACGCCTCATCATCAAAATCACGTATATCTATTTTACTGTACCTAGAAACGCATATGCAGGCATTTCTATGTATTTAATCTGAGCTTCTTCGTCCAAGTTTATATTCCATTGAAAACTGCATTTTCATCTAGACGAATTCTTTGGCCAAGAATGGAATGGATTAAAAATTGATTAGGGGAACTGGCCCATTTTTTTGTGTGATGCGTATGTGTATTATCTATTTGCTTAGGAAGTTACATTCCTAATTATAACAATATAAAGCAAAGTAATTCAAGATTGAAGTCATTTTTAAAGACTCCTTATTTTGGTACCATATTCTATGCAACATAGTTACGCAAGGGAAGTGTACGCAAAATCTAGTATCTTCAGTTTAATATCCAGCCCCTTTGGCTAATAAAGGTAAAGTTTTGTAAGCCGTTTAATATAAAATTCTAAGGGAAAGTAATTTCTAAAAGAGTTCCAATAAGTAATCTCATATTGAGGCCTTGTTTCTCTAAAACAAAAGACAGGGCTAGATTTTTATCACGTATTAGATTTCTAGAAACATGCTGCTGCGATCATTCTAAGCAAACGTAGGCTTATGGTACAGATGTCTTGCTTATAGTTAGTGGAAATAAAAGCCATAAGCATCTATAGGTCCTACTGTTAAGGAGATACTGTCGTAACATGACATTCTTAAAATGAAGAAATATTCATTCGTCTACATTCATGGTGATAGGCTGTCAGCTCACATATTTGAACTATTAAATCTTGCAAATTTACAAAAATTAGCAGATCTGATATAATGCGTAACATCACACTATATCTGCACTTCTTTCTGACATATTGTTGAAGCAAATTTTTCCCTTTGGTTTTTATATTCAGGTCAATGAGGTTCAGTACAATACAAACACACGAAACATTTTATCTTTTAGACACCAAATGGGTCAAAACAATATGTATAATGCGATATACTGATTTTGGCAAGTGTTATTATTATTAGTATTATGATAATAATGATGATAATTACTATTATTAAAACTAACTAGTGAGCATTAGTTCTAATCTCCAGAACAAGTTTATGGTTCATGCGGTTCGTTTGTGCAACTTCAATAGCGCAATTGTTGTGGCGCTAGGCGATCAACACTAAAATATATAGATAATATTGTTCTGCCCAAATGTTGGAAATATCCAGAGATCATAAGCCTCATGTTGCTACTGAATAGTTTCTACCATAACTGACTCTTAAAGAGCCTCCAGTTTAAGACTGTCAGGTGCTTAGTAGCGTTTTTCTAAATTATAGGAGTCAAGTTTTATATGTATAAGGACAGTATGAAGGCGTCAGACAAATAAGCTTTTATATAACATAAGATAAAAATTGCCAATTTACATTAAAGCAACAAAATTTTGTGGATAACTACATTTCTAGATGCTTTTCTGACCATTCCATGTGTGTTTAGGTAATAGCGGCATTTATTTTTTATAGACCTTAAACATTTTTGAAAATCGGCTCTGACAATTTTAAATATGAGTTGATAGTCGTATGTACCGTGGTCACGGTTATAAATAGCTTATAAATTAACGTTATGACTAGCTTTAGCCATTAATTATTCTCGGCTCTCAAGATCCTATTCCGTTAAGGTAGATTATATTAGATATGGCTAACTTTGACGCCAGTTAGATTAATTCTCAAGTGAAACCAAATTCTTCTGATTTTGAGTTTATCTAGACTGAGACAGGACAATATTAACATTCATCCCATACTTAAATTTGCATTAACTGTCTGCATTAACGGCGATTTTTCTTCGGCATTGTATCTTCATATATATATGTATGTATATATATATATATATACAAAAGGACAATTTAAAAACTTTATATCTAATAATAATAAAGCTCAAGTGGTGATTGCTCCATACGTGACGGTGTGGAAGACGTTTACACTGAATTACACTGAGTTCATCTGAATTTCTGTGTAGTTTTGTATTTGTGTATGCCTCGAAATAATTGCACTTTAGTCTTTTGTAGATCATGGACGCTAACTGCTAGCCTGTGATAATATTTGTTATTCGACGATACAATGGTCACTGCTGTCATCATAACCGTAATTATGCTACTTACAATTATTGATCAGTATTTTTAAGTGTCAACGGTGCCTTACCGGGGTAATTGGTATTTAGCAAATCGCTGCAGTCCAAATTGCAAATTAATGCAAAATGACGTTTTACCTTATTTTTGTTATCGCTGCTTAATTCTTGGTGAAACTGGAATCTCAAGAACAGGGAGCTTTTTGGCGCAACAACCCAAGGAGCAAACACCGCCCCTGGGGCATTGAAGTCACATTGGAAGAACGTCCGTTTGTGATAATTTATTACTTCAGATAAACCAGAGATGTTCCAGGTGTTGCTTATAATGCCAGATATGAACAGATAACGAGAATGGTTTGGCAGGCGCTTGGCTTGTTGTTGTTTAGCTTTACTGCTGCAGGGAAAGGGGGTCGCTTATGTCGTGACTGCGTATGTGCTTGTGACAATGTGGTAGCTTGGCGGTTTCATTTTATGCTCTTATCAGACAAAAGCTTAAGCCCACCATCACGTTGATCGAATGGTGGACATACTTCGTTGCCGTTGCCCGCTTTGGGTCTTCATTTACTTTTAGCATAAGCGGTACTGGTATTGCGGTGTGATGTATTAAGCGGGTTTAATCACGATTTCGATTAGGTACTTCACACATGCACATACACACACACACACATATATATATATATATATATATAGAAATGATAGAACAAATTCATTGTTCATCGGTAAGGATCGTTCCTATGATTTTCTTGCTGAAGAAGATAGATTGTTAGAGCTTATGTTGACTCTGTTTATCAATGGGTTGCCAGCAGTACTACCTTTGTTATACGATTGTTGAGACTACCATTTCGACTGAAGTCACTCTCTTTGTTCTGTTATATCTTTAAAAGCTAGCCTGCTCCTGTCTCATTTTTCTGACAAAATTTCACGAGAGTTGCCACTCAGGAGCTAAAGAATTCATCAGTCATACATACACGGACAGATGCACTTATCGATCATATCACGATATCAGCTTAGCAAGTACCGAATCTAGTTAGATATTTCCTCAATTTTACGTCCCAAGGCATTATTTTCCCGCTGAGCATGTATAAAACCATAATCCTTCCGTCACAGTCTAAGTTTGGCTTAAATAATCTTGACGTCATCGCAATAGTTGTGGGGTTAAATTTGTAGGGTATTGCTATTTATTGCCCTTGCTTGGTCAAAAAGCAACAATAATAAAAAACTACAGGGATCAAGCTCTTGTGTTTATCAGTGCGATATCCAAAACCAGACATTGGAGGTCGTTCGCTGTCTGGGCTCTCAGGGTCTTCCATTTACATCAACCTGTCCGATCGCGCGTACGTAGATCCGGCAAAGTGATAACGATATATAAAGCCAGTCTACTTAATGTTGTTGTTGTTGATGCTATTTAGTAAACGAAGGACCCAGACACATTGCGAACACAGCAAAAAAAAGTAAAGTGACATCGATAACAAACGACTAACGACGTGTAGTAATCGGACAACGCAGCCACAGCAGCTGCGGCGGGGTTTCAAGCTTAAAAGAAGTAAGAAATAGAAACGCCCGCCCCGGGGATTGATCATAGGGTCAATTGTGCTCTTCAAGCTTGTAGGGCGCCGTTATATGGGGTGTTGCGTTCCAAAGCCCAAATTACGTCACCATGAAATATAGTTATTGTAAACAACCAGCAGCAATACCAGTCACCAAGAACTGCAGTAACAGCCACAGGCAGACCGTGCCAGGGTCTTAAGAATCATCATAATCAGCAACATAATTTGTTACTTGCTTTGCGCGGTTCCATTCGTGCTACGCCCGGTGATCAGTTCTTCTCGGCACTAATAATTGGCACAAACACGGACAAACATATCGACAACACAGAAATTGTTTTTCTAAGTCGCCTTGCTTAGAAAAGAAAATGATTTGGCGACGCGACTTGAACGCAGTAAAAATCCTGCGACTAGTGGAGCGCATCTTACAAATTCTATATAATGGTGTAGACTAGTTCGTTTTGATATACGATTCTGAGTTCGATACTATTCAACCATCGATTCAAAATATTCAGTTATTATAAAATAAATTAGCCAACATAAACGTAGTGTCAAACATGCATCATCGCAATCTGAGGGTAACACCCATATTCTTGACTGTATGTACTATTGTGAAATATATATGAATAATTTCTACATGAATTATAATTCTATATAAATAATTTTATGCAGACAAAAAAGTTGCGGAAGGGTAAACTGATGGGTCATATCGACGGTGAGCCGTCGATATGACATCACAGCATAATGTACCATGATTGTTGGTAAGCTGCCCGACATTACAGAATATTATGCAAAGAAAAGCTGATTTTTGAATGAAGGTAAAGACACTGGCTCTGGAAGTATGTAATAATCACTAGTATTACTGTTCATTTCTCATCATAATGGTGTTTTCCCGCAAAAACCCTACGAGTTCAGGTAGTAATTATATCAACAATACTTTGTGAGCTGCTGGAAACTTATATTTACTTACATTGCGTTGTTGCATTGGCTGTTGTATGTTAACATTGTTATACTTACTCCGAAATGCGCAAAATCAAAGGAGCCCTATAGCAAGAAATTCTGGCTGTTAGAATTACTAAGTAACTATAATAGAATTAGTGTTTATTTTAATCAAACCGCACAATGATTATCCGGAAGAAAATAATACAAAGCCAGTAGTATAAGGCAAAGATAATATTTATTTCTGTCATCGACTACGGTAATCTGGCACATATTTTTAGTTCATATTATATCAAGACCGTTGCAAGTATCTCAGTAATCTTTACTAACCACATAATTTTCACTTTAGACTAACGGAGAGCATTCCACTTTTTAAATATAATATATACAGTAGCTACATCTAGGTTAGAAGTTTTTCGTTCACGAAAGTGGCTCCCTAAGAGCCTCTAATGATTTTTCTATAGAATTTTAATGGATTGCCTATACCAAACACGTTGGTATACAAACAGTCCTGAAAATCAAACAGTTTTTGTTTTTCACCCTATCAGATACTGTAAGTAACATATCATACTTGCATTCATCATAGTATAAACGTTTGTCATTCTTATTATAAATTTGCCCATTCGTCCAACGACCGTTTATCTTAACGTACCATTTTTCATAGTGTGATTACTTCAATTGTTGTCAGACCAAAGATCATTAGACGATGAATATTGTCAAAATATTCAGTAGCAGATGATTGAGTTCTGTGGAGCAGGCTGAAAATAAAAAAGATTTTACGAAAAGGCTAACACTTTTGCCTCAACACAAAGTGAGCTCAAACCGTTTCAGCCAATATTGTGGCCCAAACAATGTTGAGATTTTCGTAAGAAAGAAAGAACACTCGATTGCGCTTAGGAAAACATACCCCGTTAACCCCTCAGCTTTGATAGTTTAGCATCTCGGCGAATCAGGTCTGGGTCTTGTGCGATTGCAGTCAATAAGCAGTGCAAAACACAAAAAACTAACGTTATTCAAGCCACGTACAGCGGTAGCGGTACGATCCCTTCGGTTTTCATGTCATGTTATATAAAGCAATGATATTATGTAGTAACAAAGCTAAATTTTTTCGCCGTGACTGATTTAGATATATTCGATAAACGAAACGCTATACCCTGTGCTTACGTAGGGTTCATTCCTTAAACTATTATTATACACTCGTCACAGAAGCGAACAACGGAATCAATATCGGCCATTACATGTTGCCGCATAAAAATTGGCCATAAAATATATCTACGAAAGATCCAATAACATCGGGACATTTATGGTTTACTTGTTTTATTCATAACAACTGAAAGATATTAATGAATAAACAGCAACAATTGTTTCATCAGTTCAATGCGTTCGACTTTGTTGTTTAGAAGGGCAAAAAGTGATGCAAGCTGGACATGTCCCTGTGATACTTGTTATGGCTATTATTTTTACCATTACCTTTACTGTATAACCAATGTTACGAACCCCAGTACAGTAAGAACAAATCCATAAATTAACTGGTAATTGAGTAAACAATTTAGCGAATACTGGTTACAAAATAGTTCCAACGATAGCACGAAATTGCAACCAGCGCGGTAGCTGGTGGCGCTCGTAAACCTATAAAGTGTATCATTTGTCTATTCTTCGAGCTTACCCATAGCTTTATGTGGGCATTGGCCGTGATACCGAATTTCGTTTGGTAGACTGGCTTTGCTAAGCAAGATGGAAAACAGGACAGACATTGGCACAGACGGCAAGCCGCCTTCAGGGAAGCTATTTGTCCGCGTTGTGCCGGGCTGTCTATAAAGATGGATAGCTTCACTACGTTGGTCCTGCGCCGATTGGTGGCCGCCGGCGTCGCGAATGTTGATGTTGATGCCAGTAAAGATAGAATTGTCTATGGGCATCTGCTCACCCTCGTACGTTGACTCCCTGCTGCTCATGAGAGGGCATCCAATTTCTTTTAGCGAGGGAGAATAACAGTTAAATCTGTGCGCAACTGGCGCCCTATCTTTGTGTAGTCCGAAGAGGTTTAGGCTTCTGTAGGCTTCGGTGGCTGCAAGGTACCCAAAGGACAACCGTTTCTCTGGTGGTGTCCAATGTTTCTTGCTACAGCTTGGTAGCTAGCTGATTGCTGAAGTGGACGGTGGTGTATGTGGACATCGCGAAAGCACTGATAAGTCTACCTAGAGAGTCTACTTTGAATCGGAAACTCTCTGAAAATGCTACCTAATACAATATTGATGAGTGGACTAGCAATGCGTCATCGGATCTATGGACAAATAGATCCCCGTATCAAACACTGGGTGTTCGTCGGTGACCCTCTTTTCCCGCTTATTGTATGTGGGGGGTACCTGTTGTTCACGTACGTAACTGGACCTCGATTTATGAAGAATCGCCAACCTTTTGACCTCCGATGGGCAATTCGGCTTCATAACCTGTTCATGATCGTGATGAACGCGTATTTCCTTGTTCAATTCTTAACAACGGTGTATCGGGCCCGTTACAATCCTTTTTGTCAGGGCATGACATACGCGACAGATGAAGCCAGTTTGCGTTATCTAGAGCTCGGTTGGTGGTTTATGTTAGTGCGGTCGCTTGATCTTCTCGACACTATATTCTTCGTGCTGCGCAAGAAAGATGACCACGTGACGTTCCAACATGTATCACATCACTTCTGTTGCATTTTTACGGGTCACATATTCTTGTCACTCGGCATGGATGGTCAGTCATGGTTTGGGGTATGTATTAACACTGGAATTCACGTCGTCATGTATGCCTACTACTTCTTAGCCACACTAGGACCTCGTATGAAACCCTACCTTTGGTGGAAGAAACACTTGACCATTGCCCAAATTGTACAGCATTATTTGATCATACTGCACGGCTTGATTCCGTACTTCTACGATTGTGGCTATCCGCGCTTCTTACTAAACCTGGCTATGCCACAAGGACTGCTGGGACTTGCTTTGTTTATCAACTTTTATGCGCTGTCGTACACCGGCAGGAAGAACTGGGCAGATATTTTCTCGGGAGTACCTTGCGTCCTCAGTGATGACAATGACCCTACGAAGTTTAAACGATTCCAAATGGAGTTGGAAAGAGGCAAAGTTAAGGATACGTTTGAGAGCGAAGACGACCATGCTGATTTCAAGTGCCCCGCAAAAGAATGCAAGACTGACTGAATACGTCACATCATCTATACAGATAGATCTCATCTATCTATACAAGTTTGTGCGAGAGGATTTGAAAAGATTACTCAAAGGATGCGAAAGTGATCGAAGCTCAACAACCGTCTGGGATTCTGATCGAGAATATAAGCACCGTATATACTCTATCAGGACATTAAATGCATTAGGTTGTGTGCATCCATCGAAAGATTGTAGACATCAGGAAGTCTCGTAAACCTATAAGGAAAAAGTACTACTCGCTAGCCCCCTTATCAGCAAGTAAACAAAACTCTTCCAACCTCTGTCTAAAGATGTAATGTGATATTTACATAGAAATAAATTATTATAAACGTTGAAAATAAACTATCAAATAAAACTACCGTCGATATTATTTAAGCTGTGAGTCATAATCTAATTTGATCATTTTTATGTACGAAGCTTAATGCTTCATATTTACGAGTCGATCCATTTACATAATAAGTATATGAATGATTAATGCTTACTACGAATGAGCGCTTAAAATTTCCTTTTGTGAGAGTAATGAAAATACTTGAGTAACAATAAAACAATTAAATGTCGATAATTAAACCCATGTCATGTTCCTGGCTCCGAGCGCATACATCGAACATTTGGCAGTAAGTTATGAGTCCCTTTGTTATAGAGCTATGCGGCATTGGTAGCGCCGAATTCGCAATGGAAGTCGTGAAAATCATCAGTACGCTGTCAGGAATCAGACATCAGTACGCTGTAAAAAAATTGAATAAATCAAGGAGGGCTATGAATGAGGAAGGCTGAAGTTTTGGGGCGCCTGTTAGCACAATTTGCCATTCTTCCGAGCATCTGGGGTAGTGACTAGGAAACTGAAAATAAGCAAAGATGACATGCAGTAGTTGTTTTTCGAATTAATTGCTCCTAGAGACTCGGGAGCTGTATTCGAAATGAAAATTGTGTAAATATAACTTTAAAAGGTTCTGCATATATGCATATGCTATCTACTTGTGGATGGGCAGTAATGGACAAATACGGTAGCACTCAAGAGCACACACCAGGGCTGCCCAATAACAAGCAAGGCCTTACGGCAATATTTAATAGCACGGAGGATTGCTGAAAACGAGTTTGAGGGAGCCCCTGTATACAACCATCAAAGCCATACAAAGTGGTGGCTCCAATGTGTGGTTTATAAATTAGGGTATCTCTAATTAATTGTTTTAACACATCTAGCTTAAAAAAGTAGTGCTGACATACAGGCCACTCCCTTTGGATCAACCTAGTATTTAAGAGTATACTCGAACGGTTGAATAAATAACGGTTGAATCTATCAATTGTGGACTATTGCAGCAAGACTGATTCCGCAAGAGCCCTTCTTGCTTTCAAGCCACCGAGAATTGCAGCACAAACGATGCCCCCTTATTACGCATAATCGATTGCACTGCGGCTTCGACGAGTCCCAACATAGAATTTATTGATCCATCCGCACTTGGTCCCTGGTTTCGTTAGGAACTCAATCCTGGTGGTCCAAGTGGCTGCCCTGTCAATAGGACACTTGTTCTGTCAGCAAACACGTTGTACGTTCTATACTCGACCACAGTACTTTGTTATCGCGTTATGCACCAGCCTAGAACCTCTACGACTAGAGGCTTTTTACATCATTTGCTTCCATTTGCGTCCATTACCCTCTAGCTGGCTCTGTTTTTCCAAATGTCTTCTTCGCGATCTATTCCCTGCACTTCCTTGTAGGCTTCGGGTCCAACTTGTTTTAGTCTCTAATTCTTGGGTGAAGGTAGCCACAGCGAGTAACTGTATTCGTATTGGTGCTTGGTATTTGATATACGTTTTCGAGGCTGCATTGAGATATTGCCACGTAAGACGGCATCCACCATGTGACTGTCGAAGTTATAGCCGTTTAAAAGAGTTCGGTTTGAAACAAATATGTTAGAATGTCTGTTCACTAATACTTCAGTTTTATGACCGCTTGCTCGTGTAATTTTTAATTCCCTAGTAGTTTGCGAGGTGAGCGTGATATAAAAATTGAGCAGAGTTCCCGTACTGTCTGCAGTTTGCTTAAGCCATGTTTACTCCCTTGTCACCTACTTTATCAAGTATTAAAAAGATCCACGCTTGTCTGAATTACGCCAGAAACAACGATGTCATTATTTTGTACAACAGTGCGGGCACGCTCTTGAGATTGCATGTTGGAACGAATAAAAACGAGTTCTGAATTCAAAAATACTGTTGTGTGATGAGTTGTTGTGTTTTGCTAGATGAAAAATGCAAGTAGGGTACTCATACTATCTCGTGATAAAGTGGTGTGGTTAAATATATATCATCGAAGTAAGAAATATTAATTAAACAGTAGAGATAGAATTTACCGTGAGCAACTTCACCCTAGATAAATTGCCATTTTTTGACCAGCAGTGCTGACTTGTGTCCATATATGCCATTGAACATGTGCCATTCTTAGTGTCATTGAAGCATTCACTTAGATTTATTCGGACATTTAAGTTCTTTGCGTTCACTGAATTAATTTATCCAATATTGCCTTGAAAGCGCAAGCTGAAATGTCTGATTTAATCACTACGTAAATCGGGCGTTTCACTTATTTACTGTTGATTTGTTCTCATCGGTTTATGTATGGCCTGGGCCTCGGCCTTGTTTTACTGGTAATAAACGAAACTATGAAACACTAGACTGACAAAGCTACATAACCAGAGTTAACTTGACTCACGTTGGCTAGTATTTGTGTAGACTTGGCGCTATTTTTAACATTGTTAGAGTGAATTAAAATTTATCATTATTGTACGTGTGATGCGTATTATAAAACCTATCATTTGTGTCGATTTAGGTCGAGGAGGTGTCTTCTGGACAACTTACTTTTATGAGTTGACCATAATCACTGCTAAGCTTAGTGTATTCGTATTTTTCAGTGCGGTGCACAAGTACCCTCTCTTTAGGGGCCCAGGCCACGGAATCTTCCGGATGCGTTCCTTTCCAAATCAAGTAGAGGAACCCATAACGTTGTGGGACAAATTGGAAAAATACCAATTAGATTTATTAGTCTCAGTGTCTCCCAAAAATGTTTTCGATGAAATGATCGACTGGACCGAGAAAGGAAAACTATGGAAGTTTCCAATTGACAACGAAGCTGGTATGTATGTATAAATGTGCAAAATAAGCGTATTCCATAATCACACTATAATTTCCGCCGGTTTATAGCAAAACTAATTGAACTTTTATATAAACATTTATTTGCAATATCATCATTACGCAGCAGCAATACAATGACATATTAACGCTGATTTTCACAATGAACTTCCATTGGGTTTATTGAGGTTTCCGCAGTGTTTTGTCAGCTTTATCTAAAGGGTTTATGGATCGACCAGCAGCAGTTTAGCCGAGCGTGCGCGGATAAGCACTCAATTTGGATCGGCGCTAAGTTTAGTCCCGTTACGTTTGGGTATTTGCAATTTAAGCGCTCTATTCAATGTGACTTTTGTGAAAGAAACTTCGCGTAAGAGCGCACCAAGATTTTTCTTATTTGCTTGAACGCCGGTCTCTAGCGTTTGCAACATGCAAAGGGCACAAAAACAACATTGTCTGATTCAAGATTCTACGGTTTTTCTCATTGCATAATTTTAATCTGAAAATGTTTGTGTAGACATACCTGTATTTTTTTACAAGATACGTCTTTAAATAGGCAATTTTCGAGGTTGAATAAAACCTTAAACCAGTATGCACCAATTGCAATGACTTAGTGCTTTTTTAATTCGTATTACAGGTATGGAGGAAGAGTTCGAGGTTAGTTTCGAGGACCACGTATTTTTGGAACATTTGATTGACGATGAGAAAGCTTTTCCGAAGGGGCCGCTTCGTGACTTTATGGAGGTTGTTTGCCTATCTCTCTCCCAAAATCCGTATATCACTGTAGAGCGAAAACATGCGGTTATTCAATGGTACCGCGATTACTTCGACGAACATAGCAAGCTCATCAAAACGGCCCTAGAAAGTTAATTAAGTTATGTTAGTCGCTACCTAAACAGACGCAATTATAATTGATTTTAATCGCAGTTTACCTAAAACAACTCAAGATATAGCCGGTACCGCCAAGTAGCCCGTTTCAAGTCAACTTCGCAACGCTGTGACGCTTTGTTTAAACACAATCAACGTATGATTCAATTAAAGGTTTAGTTCACTTACGACAACTAAAAAATTTGATCAGAACAACTAGAAGGTGGCAAAATGTGAATCTTGGAAACTAAAGAACCTTAGAGGTCTTGTAGAAGCCATACTCTACAGTTGAATATAACAAAGCATAGATTATTAATAAGCAAAACGTAGAGAATTATTAATCTTTCAATAAAGTAAAACATATCTTATTCTATACTCGTCTACCATGTGCCGAAATATCGGTTTTTATGGAGAAAATTCGGAGAAAAGTCAGTTTTAGTGAGGCCCTCCATCAAATATTGAATACAGAAGAAATTAGCTGGAATCGGTGTCAATATGAGGTGCGGAAAATGAAATATCTCTTAGGTTTCGTTGCGATGCGGTAGACTTGAAGTATTACTTGGAAGTACAATTAAGTGCGTTTCCACTTAGAGACTTTCACTAAAGTAAGGATAAGAGTGAGGGTGGTTGCTGGTTGAGAGAGCTCTTAGAGTATTTCTTTCAAGAAGAACACTGAATTTCAAAAAATATTCAATGGACGTTGCCCATGATCATTTTAAAAAAGGAGAAGAAAATTCGGTCCAAACCTAGTCTATCAAAGTTTCGCTATATGGCATTACCCTACTTGGAATTTATAACATCGGACAACTTCGAGAGCAGAGCCTGATTGGCTTCTTTCTCTCGTACTCTTAAACAACCTTTGTCCTCTTTCCATTTTTAGTGACTAAATGTTGAAAGTGTATAGCCTCAACGAGATGTAAATAACTCACGTGTAAGCAGCATGTGAGAATGCTTGTGTATCTAGTGCGCAACTTATAATGCACGGCCAACAGGTATCTTCTATTGGTTCGAATAGCAAACCGTACAAACACACATGCACCTTGTTAGAACATGAGAGATAGGAGTTGCTTTTCTATACGTGTACAATTTGTTATACAGGACGTAATGAGAGGAAATGAGGTTACTTTTAAACTCGAATGAATTTCTCAATTTATTACGCATTTACCGTTTAATTGTAATAATACAGTGCTGTAAGCATCCTTTAATAGAAACGCCCCGACCAAAGCTCTTTCGTGCACAACACTTTACGTAATTCCGATAGCTTCAAAATATATCGAATCCAGCAGTGAGTAATGTTTTAGCCCATGTAGAATAGTGTAACGTATCGTTTCATACACATGGAGCCTTCACAGTCGCGCTCGTACAGGAGAAAAACACAATGGTATGATAAGGGGCTGTTTACAAATAAATACACTTGTCAGAATATTTAATGGGCTACCTATGAACACGCGAAGCTGTGAGTTACGATACCCAAATATCAGCAGACATGTGCTATCCATTCTCTTAGCCCAATTGATTCCATTCAATGGTACGCTAGTTATTGTCTTTCATTCTGCATCTCTTTTGCTCGGTTATGTGCTATGCAATGTATTTCATTTGGATATCTCTTGATAGTGCGTATCCTCGACAATATCACACTCCCGAAGTGGACGTTTACAACATACTTCTTTTTTTTGTTTACTACGCCTGTCCCAGTTTCCGCGATTCCCAAATTTATGCGAATGTATACTTTGCTCTAAATGCTATTCATTATGCCAAGATGTGGGGCCCACGTTAGAATCCTCGATTCTACATATCTGATTTGTCGGCACATTTATAAATATAATATTTATGCAAACTACCACAAAAAGCATCCTTCCAACATAAGAACCGCAGGACACATATGAGACGGGAGTTTTCCTTTAGACATTTCAAACGACTTTTGTTGCTTTTCGTGCCTCCCTAAAGCCTTGTATATAAACGGTGGGTTCTTGGCTCGTCTATACGACTGCTTGCGGTTTGACAGCGCATAAAGGAAGCCACTCTCGCCTTCGTAGAATCTCCTGTATTCGCACAGTACAAAATTTACAATAGCTGTTTTGTGCTTAATGGAATATGACAAGTCTATACGGCATTCCCGCCAGTTGGTTTTTGTGAAGAGAAGGTTTTAGTTTAACATATTCCCTCCAAACGTTGTTGTTCTTCTTTTTTGGAGAATTCCGTTTAGTCCATTTAGTCGGTCGATACCTTAGCCTGCATAAACTAGAAACTCTAGAAAAGATTGCTTCTCACGCTGGCCGCACCGACGATCTGGCAATTAAACACTTTACCTGGCATGCATTTGAATCGCCAAACATCCATTCACACGCATTGTTGGTCTAGAATTAGGCGGCAGTGTTCAACGTCGCCCCGCCTTATACATTTGCACTGCACACTTTTGTTCTACTCCGTTTGCATGCCCTCAATATCTTCCGTCTGTTCCCCATCGCTGCCTTCAAGGAGCTCCTCTTCAGCACCTCGCTCCGGCGGCTTTTCGTACGCTGTTCCAAGTGGATTGATAACGACGCCGTTAACAACACAAGCGTCCCTTTCAATAGCCTCTCCTTTTTTGGTGATGCCGAGCAGCGGACCAAAGTTTCCGTTCAGAAGATGTCGTACGAGATTTTGTGCAGTCATACACACGATGTCCTGTTCTTCTACCGTCATAGCCGTGTGGACGCGAATCACATTAAGTTCACATGGATCCTGAATGCCACACGAACCTGGCGTGAATAACCCAGAAGCGAGGAGTTGAAGTGTTCGCTTGAAACCATCGGCTAATGGAAGTGGCTGGCCATCGGGAGTATTCATCATAGAATAGTGACCTATAGTAACCAGTTCATCAAGAGCGTAGTGGAAATGATAACATTGTTAGAGGCGTTAAACAAGCACCAAACTGTTATAGAAACGATAGTCTGCTAAATTTATTGAATCGAGATGTATGTGACCTAAAAACAGCCTAACATTGATGAGAGATGCTCGGTAAAAGTTATGACTAAAGCAGTCTGCGCGTTTCTAAAGTCTCTTTAAATAAAAGAGACTTTTGAAAAAGTGTCTAATTGGAGAGCCCTACGCCAACGACGACAGAATGATATTTGGTCTCCATGGCAGAGCAGTCACGTTTCTACATCCACACGAAACAACTTTTCTCAACAACTGACGAGAAACTGTCTGCGTATCCATCTCATATGAAATAAGAGGTCCACTTACAAAGTAGGTCAACCATCCACGGATTTAGCGGAAGAAGCCCTTCAAATCTATTCCGAAGGTCCCTTATCAACCGAATCAAAGTCTTTACACCCGATTGATTCTGGCCGTTATCCTCAAACCAGCGTGAATGTCGTAAAGCTGCCAGGTTGTTCACCAGCAAACGCTGAGGAACTGAAATACAGTATTACACACAATAAGATGGTTTTTGCGCTTTAATGTTTTATAATTTTCATAATGTACAAAAAAAGATAACGTCACGCCATAAAATCAACTCTGTCTATAGTAAGTCTCAAAACACAACAATGTAGATTTTCCTGATATAAAAGCATGTATGGCTTACGATGAAGGTCCGTTTCTAACTTTCGGATGTTCGGAAAAAGCGTTGTAATGAGACATCTGGCCGCCGAAGTGTTGTTTTGAGATTTTATGGTAAATCCGCACGGATCCTTAGTCAAAACGACTTTTAAGCTGGCGTAAGATGCTCGGAGATCCTCTAAAACCTGTTACAGTACCAATGCCAATGTGACGTTGTATATGTTATATTTTTGATGATTAAGAAATACCCTACAAAAAATTTACAAAGTTTTTACCTACATCCGATATTACCTCTGTGACGCATGACCAGCGTTTAATGCTTCTATAACTTTCTCAACAACAGAAAACAATAGGCGTTATGAAGCTCTAATTTTGCAACTCATCACACCTTTTGTCCTAGTCTCATAACAGCTTCCTCTGTAGGGAAAGTCTTCAGTAGAATAACGAAATCGGCCACGTTATGACCAGCGATCATGGTTCCTTTTCGATAGGAGCCCACTTGTCGCACTTCGTCGATGGCGCACGCATCGAAACCTCGTGGGTCCACGGTAATTTGATCCAAAACCTTTTATAAACAAAGTAGATACAGTAAGAAACGATGATGATACACAGTGGTTATTTTCTTCTGAGACAGCCACTTCAAGCGTACTTCTAGTTAAAGTATAACAATCGTGAATCTCCGTAGGTCAGTCAATGCAGGAATCCGAGCATAGTGGATATCCTTAGTTTGAAGTTGCCATTTTGGACTCCGCTTCTAACCTCGCGAGAGTAAAAATCTGACCTATCAGCTGCCAGTGTATTAGATAAACATGCTCAAACTGTCAGAACTCAGTGTCTTTTTTTATTTAAGTACGGAAACGTAAACACCATAATGTACCCTAATCCTAAAGATGATCATCTATCTTGTGCAGGCTGTTCAACTCGCTAGCTGATAAAAGGTTTTGGCAGAAGAGAGTTTTCATAAAGACATGTTAAAAAATAAACTATGTTCAGATATGTTTGGAGGAGATCTACTGTAGATACCTACAGATTGAAGCTTTGTTACTAGATTTAGTAATGATTGATGTTCAGCATCAGAAGGCGTAAGTTCGTGAGCCTTTTTGATCAGAGCGGCTGTTAGTTCTGAATCATCCCATGGCGGAGACACTCTTTGAAGGATTGGGCCGGTCTACACATGAAAAAACGTAAAATAAGAATACATTAACAAGTGCTCATACATTAACACCAGATCAAACATTCTAAGAAAATATAGCTTTGATAAAAAAGCTACCAGATGTACGAGTTATTTCCTCTCAGAATACTTTTTAACAGTACACGGATCTCGATCCTCCGGAGCAAGAGAAAGGCGCGTTGAGTTTTTAGCCTCGTAGAGACACCAAATAATAATAATAATAATAATAATAATAATAATAATAATAATAATAATAATAATAATAATAGGTGTTGGAATTTCATACCAAGTAGAGATCGAAGGGTATATGTGGAATGAACTGCTTCTTGAAAAAAGGACGAGGCCCGCCTATCATACGGCCACGCATAGCTCCCCTCATCCTGGAACCTCAGAAGAGGACTATTCTCGGGAGAAACCGCACTGTAACCAGATAAATAGCATAGTTTAGTACGTACGAGGATTGCTAATCACAATATTTCGACCACAATATTATTGGCGTTAATAAATCGACCTAGTACTTTACTTAAACTTGTCTGCCTTTGCGCTTTTGTTTCATGATACATAAAATTTACATTATTAATTTCATATTGCGTAGATAATTATAATACTTATTAGTTGAACAATAATTCAGTATAGATATATTATCTAATTAATATGTGATTAAAAAAGCAACCCGTTGTCTACCCAGTCCTCCGTGCCAATTCAGTTTTCTTTTGCCAAGATGTTCATTTTTTTACATATATGGG
This sequence comes from Tropilaelaps mercedesae, assembly GCA_002081605.1. NCBI lineage: Eukaryota > Metazoa > Arthropoda > Arachnida > Mesostigmata > Laelapidae > Tropilaelaps > Tropilaelaps mercedesae. Next base: position 2,850 of record MNPL01006378.1, on the reverse strand, counting down.
CAGATTCAATTGGATACTCCATAGAAAAAAGGGTAATACAGTTCTGTCCTTTTTATTTCTTGTTGTAACTCGAAATAATTGGACTGCGATAGACGAACCATTCGCAAAGTACCCTTGTCACTTATACACTATGCCAGAGTTAAGCTATTTGCATAGGAATATGTTCCTTGTAGCAGATTTAAGACGCTTTTGCCATGCTTTTATCGGGTCTTAGATTTAAATACGTTATCCTACGCTGCATTACTCAGGGTAATTAAACTTTAACAACTAACTTAACACCTGTGGTACGGTGAACTTTCTCATTAAGAATGAGA
>MNPL01006375.1:2935-30885 GCA_002081605.1 Tropilaelaps mercedesae | reverse complement strand
GGCGGCGGCGGTGGCGGCGGCGGCGGTGGCGGCGGCGGTGGCGGCGGCGGTGGTGGTGGTGGTGGTGGCTGCGGGTGGAATGCCCGACCCTGACTGGTACTGTTCTGACACCGACAATTCTGATGCTTCACTCCATTTTGTTGTCCCTTCTCGCCCCCGTCCCTTTAGTGCTTCAAACCCTTCGTCCGGCTTTGCGACGCTTTGAGGTTAGCTCCCAGGTTGGCTATAGCAGCAGCGGCGCCGCCGCCGCCGCCGGTTAACGGGACGACCGCGAAGTCCGTTAACCATGAGATAGGACGATGCACCGACGCTATAACGACCTTGTCTACACTAACGGCTACCGATGAGTGTCAGTTGTATCAGTTGCTGAATATCCATAACACAATTATGATGATTATTAAATAGATAAGTTAGCGCACGACTGCGAAAGAGATCGCGTAAAGGATTTGAGTGCGCCAGAGTTAGCTACTCCAACGCCGTTTGCTACTCATCGAAGAGAGATCCCTATTTGATAGGCATGCCTTATAATGTTCTCTCATAACGTTCTCCTGTCTTATAACGTTCTTGATTTTGCGAAACGTGAACACACGTTTCGCAAGTGAAAAATTCACAAAAATCCACAAAAAATCGTATGTTCGGACCGGTCCTGCCAAGCATTACCAACGTGCAGACGCAACGCATTGGAAAAAGCCGACCAAAACGAAATTATTAATTCTCTCCGAAATAATGAACATTCATTGGGTCAGGTAAGTTTACTGTTTGCGATGTATGTGATGTAACGATATGTGCGAGTTGTTATTAGCGTGAGTGAAACAAGAATACACCGGGTAAATAAACAATGCACCATTCAATACCAGAACAATATCGAGGAGTTTCAGGAATTTGAGGAGCTTTATTTACTGACGACTCAGTGTTACTGGGTACATCCGGATCAGATGTTGTCAACGGATACAGCTGACGGTCAACTCAAAGGGGAATATAATACGTATTTCCTCGAGGGAAACTACAGAAGCAACGAAAGACTTGTGTATACCCGGCAAAAATAACTACCAGTCAAGGAATCGTATTCATGCGAAGACGTTTAGTTCGGCAGCGACCTTAATAACCTGTCAAGTCAAAAAGCTACGAGAAAAAACGATGTGAAAGCTGCTCGCACAATTTATGATCTCACATAATCCTTTTGAGTTTTTTTAACGACGAAATAACTGAGGTACGTTGGAAACTGTTGCAGCACCCTCCCGACCGTAACGGAAGCGCACTTTTGGCACTGGCAAGGACATGTTATTCACCAGACATTTCCGAATCACTCGGAACTCAGCATTTGAATACAGAATCAAGTACGGAACCAAGAGACAAAGGACATTGTTTTTAATTCAGTGTTCTTGTATATAATCCAGCCGAGTTTTGGCTAACAGCTTGAGTTCAGACATAGCCGGCTGGGACCTCTGGCTTCGATGGGTCCCACTAAGCGCGTACAGTCCCATTCGACTATTTGGAGACTTATGAATTCCTGTTGTATTCGTTCAGTCAAACATAAGCTGTGCCAACATATTTATCGCAATCAAAAAAAACGCATCATTACTCAATACAATATCGCTAAACAACAACGACCTTCTAAACCTAAGTTTACACCAAGCAGGCCCTTTGTACGGCATAGGTCCTTTACATGGGGTTCGTCTACAAAAGTAACAATTTCAGATGGACAAAATGACTTCAATGACCGAGAAGCATGACTCAAATAAAAGGAGATGTATCTGCCTTAGCAAGTTCGCAGAAAACGCCTCTGCCAGCGATGTGTGTTATAGATTATGTCGGCCCTATGCCGTCCTCCGTAACGCAAGTTTCGAACGAACCCTCTCGGAACAAACAAGTTTATTCTCGTCATGATTTGTAATCAAATGCTAAATGCTGCCCAAAAAAGCCTGATCAAATGTTGTTGCAATGTCGACACTAACACATGCGCGCGTAACCTCTAACGGTAAACCGACTATTGCCGTTCTAGTAGTCCCTTTCAGACGTGTGTAGTTTTTGTACCAGTGCTATCCCTCTAGTGGCGCTGTGGCAAACTGAGCAAAGCAAGGACTAACGCTGACTGAGTGAAGAATGGCCCTCACGAATGAACGACCGTGAACGTCGCGCCAAGTCCTTCAAAGTGCGGTAGACGAACCCAACGGTTCAATGGTTGCTGTTCTGTTCAGCATCAACTACGTTGGACTACGTGAAGGGGTAGTGTAAGATAGATCCAGCGGCAGTCACAACAGGTGCAACGGGTACGGTTGTGGCTCGGAGGCAGTGGCTACCCAAAACGGCTAGAAACAAACGTACAGTTGCTAACGTCAGATTCATCTCGGCTCTAGTTGGGTTTGATGATCGAGCCGTCACATTGTGGTATTAATGCTGCTTCGAATGACGATGCTGTTTAACGCATTCTATCAGAAAATAATCGATATCGATGAACATTAAATAGGCCAGAGGAAACTCGCCTCTCGTTACAGGTGTACTGGCGTGTCACCTAGGCGTTTGTAGAAGTGGCATCTCATTTTTTCAGCAAACAGGTAAATGTCTAGGCGAGCGGATGACTTGGGTTTTTAACCTAAGGCACTGTTTGTGATTTTACTATCTATATATATATATATATTCGGCAACACTCATGATGTCAAACAACGATTGCTTTATGAACGGAGAAAACAGCGACGAGGCGTAGGAGCAAACAAGCGCCGTGAAGCTACTTATGGCCTTAATAACAACCAACGAGAGAAAGTGGAAATCACTTCCCATGGTTTACATTCTGGCAATTATTCATTATTCATGCCCAAGAACCCTAACACTACACAGAGTGAAACAATATCCAAAAATATCCAATCTTCAAAAAGCTTCTGATGGCGTATTTAACGACAAGGAATAAGGTCCTTGTTAGTCGCTGGATAGCTAAGTTTCTGCAGAAATCGAGTGGCTGAACTGGGTCTATCCATCCGCCATTGACAGGTGGATACGAGAATTCACCAAAAAGCAGTAAATTGACATCATAGCTCAACAATTGCCGCAAATAAATCAATGTCGACATTTCCTACGTAGGAGCCGAGGCCAGTTTTACTTCATTGAGAACAGTGAATGGATATCGGTGCATCATATAATAACAACAAGTGGTAATGTTCTTCTTTACCTAAGAGAAGGCAGAAAAGGACATTATCGCCACATCCATATAGTGGTTGCTTATTTACATTGATTGTTTTTCACTGCGGTAGTAGCGTTTATTGCAAGATTTTTCCAGCACTTTATTTTCTTTATTGTTTCTCCTGCACTTGTAAAGTGCACCAATTCCTCTAATTTGTTCATTTCCATTTTAATATCTGCTGTCACCGAAAAATGAACTCATTTGTCATAGTTATCTGTAAGGATACAGCTGCTTTAGTTCGTAGTGGACCGTTTATTTAACTGTCGTTCGTTTGCTCGTCAGCGGTACACGGTTTTTTGCCTCACTACTGATGCAAAATCAATGAAGTGTCTATCTCTAATCCCGAAGGTGCCGCTATCTGGGAATGAGCTAAGGAAGAACAATTTTATTCGCTCTCAAAGGCACTCTCAATTTGTACGTTCCGTTCCTGTGAGTGCTTCATGCTAACCGCTTGTTCCACATAAAGATGCATATCTGTTTCCCTATTGACATCACTAACCCCACTGTCAGTCTGACACCGTAGAGGTCAAACATAGGTCCCCCCAGCGTCACTACACAGAAAGCGGTGGTTGCGATGCAATGCCCGTTACCAATGAGCGGTTTTAATGCATCGTGTCAGCTGTCCCTCAGGGTTACCTTCGAACGGTCATCGTCCTGGTGCCCCTCAAGCGCCACGAAATATTGGACCCATATCTTCGCAACAGAAACAACGAAGACGACGACGACGACGACAACACTACCAGCGTCTGTCCTCGTATGGAAATGCTACACGTGTTGTTGGACTAGCACAGCTGGCCTACTCCAAGAAAACCAAATAATCTCTTCAAATACAAAACAAAATACAGTGAAATATGGCACGTCGGTTACGCACATTGGTGATATTTGTCAAAGGAACATTTCCGTTTTTTTTGTAGAAACGTACACATCCACTGACTACAAATTTAAACTACTCTCAAAAGTCTACACATAACATAGTATTATATTTTACTCCCTATCTTGAATGAGTTCGCAGTTGGAAATTGAACGGTACACCCTGACTTACTTATACCGCTTACAGAATCAGATGGATAGTAGCTGACATATCAGCGTAGGCGGCAGCACAGAATTCAGTGATTGGGAAGCATTGTTCAGGCCATATTGGCTTTTCGGTCTTCAAAAACAATCACTCTGATTACCATTCTCAGTTACTGGACAGGCCATGATCTATGCAATCCTTCATATGAATCTAGTACTGTCGAAGGCAACGTGATTTTACGGCTTTCTACGGATGTTTGAATTGTTACAAGAGAACAGAGGAAAATTAAAGCAATTAGGCAATTGACGACAACTAAAACACGCAGGGATTGCGGCATTTTTCATTGGCCGCTGGTGGGCTTTACTGCTATTGGCTTTTGTTGTTGCTGCTGGGTCTATTATGATTGCCATTGCTGTTGTTATTGTCTGGAATATTGCCGACACCCGACGGTGTCCAGAAGTTGAAGTCTGACCGACGCCAACACCAATTGCATGTAGCCAGTTATGGCAAGAAACAAAGATGGATAACTAAATGAATAAATACCGCTCGAATGAATTGGTGGTTACGTATCATCGCTACGGTTACATTTGTTGCTATCCAAGTGCCAGGTTTTTGTGTGCAAGCCATCAACAAGGTTTAAATTTGACCGCGGTAGTGGGCGAATTTCTCTGACATCGAAATAACATGTGCAGCGCTAGTAGCTCTTTAATGACACACGTTTTCATCATGCAAAATATAAATTCAGCAAAATTATTGTCACTATTGTCGCTTAGAACTTGGATCAATTGGGCGTTCGTACAATGTATTTTCAGCCTGCCTTAAGGCTGAAGCACGTCATAGCTCACGTTTGAGCGCGCGCATTTTTGAATATTGGTAATATTCGGGTAAGCGACAGTCGTTCCTAACCCATTCAATCCTTCGCTGGCGGGAAAGTAGCCTGCGTTACGAACAGGCTGCTGCCCTAATGCCACTCACTGGCTGTGAGTGCAGGGTCGCGGGACAAAGTTGGTGTTGGTCTGGAGTTGTTGTGTGCCAATGAACGGCCATGACTCTGCCAGCTGTGACAGCGTACATACGGCGGGCGACAAATCCGACGGCGACAGATCGACTGTTCATGAACCGGCGTTGGCAACAAGTCCTTGTGTAGGTGAAACAGGGATGAAGATAAGAACAAATCATTTCATGATGGTGATGGCCACATTCGAGGAATGAGTGATTTTTTAGTCATTCTTAAATTATCCTCTCATATATAGGATGATCTTCATGCAACTGATGAATACATGTCGATGTTTAATAATGTTTTGTACTATTAGAGGGACTCACCTGTCGACGTTTGACTCAAATCAGACTTCACATAGCCAAACATTTAAAGCTCTATATAAATGCGACGCGACTTTTATGTATCACGTATGTACTATCGTTAAACAGTGGTGGATGAGATGCCGGTCTATCAATCTTATGGTTCAGATTTGGACCTTGGATGGAAAAACTACATTGTTTTTAATTCCTAGAGTCATGACCGTGAGCAAACCATGTAGCTACGTTTAAATATAGTGAATAACAGTTGCACTTTTTGCCTAACCTATTCAGATTGGCCAAGCTGTCGCTGTTGGCTGGCCGTGCCACAAGCGATGAGCTACTACGGGAGCGACGATGAAAGGTTTTAGCCTTGCTAAGTATTCGATTAGAGCAATAGGAATTTCACTACAGTCATCTACTAGCCTAGACATAGCCATTCACCGCGCCACCTAAAATTGATGGGAAGCGAAGCAAATATTCTTCCTACCGAAAACTCCACACATCATACAATCACATACAACATTTATACTGTGATAGTATTGCAGCCATTGTTTGACGCAGTTGATGCGCCTGTGTAATAAGCAATATTATGTAATAACCAAATTAACAAGAAAATACAGCTACAGATGCCACAGCTACAGATGTTAACAATACATGACTTCAATATTTGGATAGGAATAAAAACATTTTTTAATTTGATGGTAAACCGAAAATAGCATAGGCTGAAGCTATATTTTTATTGGCACGTCCCTCCAACAGGTTATTTTACGCCTCCTGTAGAGACCAGTCTCTATTTACTGAATTTGTCATGGCGGTAACACACGAGGTTTGATACTTTTTTTGTATTCAGGCCTTGCACAAGTCAGGCGCACGTTCTGTATGGCACATGATTGTTTCGAATGACAACCGCCCTCATATTTCAAAACAATTGCCACCCAATTTTCATCTAACATCATGTGAATTTTGTTTCGTCTCATCACATAGCTGATAAAAAGGATAAAAAGCTTAGAAATTAGGTATTTATTGCAACACGCATTGTGACACTGTGAAACAACTACAAGCATTTCAAATAGGATATATATGTAGTAAAGCTCCTATGCTGGCATAAACCTCCAAAAAACACTGAGAGATAAATCATCTCTCAATGAAACATAAAATGACAAGTGATACAGTTTGAAAAACTCGCAGACCACACCGAAAGTCGAATTGTCCAAAGATTGACTAAAGATTTGAGAACTACTTGACGTATGTGCGAAAGGTACTCAATTATTGTTATGACAATTGATTTGTTTTATTTACAAATTAATCGATTTTGCTGTACAGTTTTGAACAACAACTTCATGAAAAGGATTCAAGCCATATCAGCGGTTAGCGAACGATGTAGGCTGAACTTTAACCGACTTTATAAGCAGCAGCGCAGCCAGCTTGACATTTCAGCGGTTACACCATTGTGTGCTATTTAATCACATTTGAATATGCTTACTTTCCTATATAATAAGCATTGCAAACACCCACTGAGCACATGACGTCGTTGCTAATCGCAACAATAGAACTACAGCAAACTGCATTCGCTACAGATAACAGCGACTTGCGTTTATATATTCACGTATGTACCATGAACGGCTATGTCTGTTGTTCGTTCCTCTTCTAAACGCGGTAATTAAAGAGCACAGGCCATTACAGGCCATGGTGATCTGCGCTCGTTGCTGCCGTCGTAGAGATGAAGAAGATGAGTTGGTGGTAATAATGATATCATAGACGACACCTTCAGTTTACCTTTGTCGACCCAAAGTGATGAAATAACCCTAATGTTTGAAAGTGATTGACTAGAGGCAAGATTTCATATCACCCATCATCATCATCATCATTTGTCAACTATAGTTCTGTCGGTTTAGCGCCGTTAATGAAGAATTAGTGCTACTTTGCAAAACAAATGCTCTACGAGGTAACGGTCATAAAGAGAATTTATTGTGTCACCTTTCAGATATTCGCATTATTTTCGTTAAAATTTATTCAAGGAATAGAAGCATGAATTCAGGAACTTTCATACAGAATTCATACAGTGCAGCTATGAGCTTATTTTATCACTTTTCTGTAAGCCTGGATTTAATGTTCTGATAGGGTATAAGTTCTTTTTTTTTTTATTACTGCCTTCTTGAGAATCTACGCGTCAGACGGTTCGAGCATTTAGGAGTTTAGCCTTCAATCGTTTGGTTAACTTCAAATCTTTCTCGGCTCCACAGTTACGACCAAGGCGCAATTCGTCAATTGATTCACATTTTGGCACACGATTTTTCTAAACGTCAAATCAACTACATCTTATTTCCATCAGGAACAACTTCTTGTATTGGGTGGCATAACACCAGGTTACATAATCTGTGTTTGCAGCCAGAATCAGTCATGATTCCTTTGTGACAAGATCCAAACATGAATACCTTCTGTGCTTTGCTAAGCAGCTATCAAAAGCCCATTCGAAGACACGAACAATAAACGCAGAAGTTCTCTTGGCTCGTGGCTTTTCAAAGAAGAAAGATTAATTACTGGTGAAAGCTTCAACTTGAGTACACGTTCTGCGACCACACAATGCGCGTATAAACAGTAAACACTTCAGTGTGTACCGAACGAAAAAATCTCAAAATTATTACCTGAATAATTAGCAATGAGCAATTATCAATTTAACGGTCATCCTAGATGTGAGCGGGCACCAAGAGATGATTATAAATAAAATTGATTCATATAGCTTCAAAAAAAAACAAGATTTTGAGATGTCGTTATTCTTTGGTTTAAAGGAGGTTTTTGTAGTTGGGGTCGATTCAAATCATGGTATACAGAAAACATCAAAGTTACGTATGTGATATAGATGTCTGTTGCTGCTTATGGTGAAACCTCTATTCGAAAATATTTGAAAGCTTGAAATTATTATTATTATTAAGTCAGCTGTGACGACAGTTACTTTAATACTTTCGTACCAATCTTCCAAAAATAGTTTTCACAAAGTATGCTACGCATACTTCTCATGTGCTATCCCACGAGCATGGCTGTGCCGCCGCGGATCTTTTTAATGTAAAAACAAGTCACTCAATTGTGAAGCACTTGACTATAAGTTCCTAATTTTATTAGGTCTAGCAAAGGCATCTATCCTTCTTAAAAATTTTCTTCAAGTCGCGCCCGGACCTGTACGTTTCGACCATAATAGCATTTGTACGGGGCCATATACATAGATATCTGCTTTACAGCGAAGAGTTCGTTTCAATTCGCGTCTGTCCGATTTAACTGTGTTAGATTTACCAGTTATATTATTGTTAATTTTCTGTCGATCATAAACGTCATCACTCGCCATAGACATGTTGCCACACAGTGGAGTGCCACACAAATACCAGCGAATGTTACCGGCAAGAGCATTAGCGCGTCGCTTTGCGTCACCTCGCGGTGTCCGGGTGATGTAACGAGCGCCATACGATGCAATAAACCTCTCTTTGGGCGCCATCGTTAAGCGGCAGGCGCAATTGGTAACAACGTCAATCGAAGCAGCGGCAACAGTATCAAGAACTGAGCTAAGACTGACAGAGGAGGAGGAAGAGGTCGTTCACCTAGAGAGGCCCAACCGCGCCACTCAGGCCAAGCAAACCAAACCGATCCTACCAACCTACTCCTCAAGCTGCTCCGGCCGTTGCAGCTATTACTGTCCCGTCAACCAGTACCGCCGTTCTTTCGCGATATTAACAGCGAGGAAAATCTATCCCACCGCCTCCGCTCATTTGTGGACTTAGCCGACAAACAAACTGCACGAGACACGCCACGTATATTATCCTACACTGCACTTACTACACTACGCAGGCTTTCCAAAGCTGCACGTTAAGCAGTGTCACTACGATCTATGAGATGTAACAGCAACAGCTGTTCCTAGGTAATATTAGTAATAGCAGATCAACACGAAACAAAGACGAGAGAGAAAACAAGACGTGGAACGTGAGTCAGACCACAATGGATAGACTCAATAAAAACTAAAAGCGATTCTGGAGTAGAAAACTGGGAGACTCACTTAATCAGCGGGTATATATTCTTATTTGGACAGCAGCGCAGAAGCAACAGTGATGTTTGTACGGCCACTGTAGAAGGCAACATTTAAAAACATTTGTCGTTCAGAGACGTATTGCCGATACAGTTTCAGTTGATCTAGCTAAAAACAAAATAGATCGACATGAAACATCGATATAGACAAAACAGCAAAAAAAGGTAGCTGGAATTATTCGTAGACCGGACCTATAGAACGAGACTACAAATACGTTTATACCACGCATGCAACTACGACCACACATTTCAAATGTATAGTTTGGTATCATTTTGCGCCGACTAGCTGAACAAGTAAATTTTGTATCGTATGTTATGTTCTAAACGCTACTGTGCGTGAACGCAAAGAAAATATTGCTAACGTTTTGACAATTGCCTCGTTTCAATAGAGAAACAATTGTCATTGACTAATTACAATTGCACCGTGCCATTACGAAGGTTACTTCGGTCGGAAAAATAAACGATCAATCAACCACTGTGCTATTTTGAACTTACCATGATGGCAGATGCACCTTTGTTTTCTTGGTCACGCTGATTGCTGTGGCGCATCCTTGTTATGGCCATATTAGACCATTCTTATACTTCGTGCCCACTATGCATGTTCCTCCTCCATAATTCTCTCACGTAATTTTCGGCGTCGCAAGGAGTTTTCGAACGCCTTTCGGCGAGTTTCGTTCTATGCAATTACGTGAGAGCTGGAATATAAGTCACATAGAGATTGAAGTTCCGGATGCATCAAGGTCAATAGGGTTATGACGGAAGAGGGCAACGTGATACGAAGCGAAGGACCGAATGAATAAAACCTATGGGGCCCCGATTTGTATGGCTGACTGTCTCTACGAAGACGGCGACAAACCGTGTAATGACTGCATAATGTGTCGATTTGGGTATTCGGCCACTAAAAGTAGGTATCGAAAAGCGCAGCATGAAAGAGTCCTTCCGGATCATTTGTCCTGTCCAGGTGCCTATGGCTACTTCAACAAGTACACAGAAAGGGAACAACTTTCTTCGTTAGCCTCTTCGCGTCCAGCAATCGTAAACAGTGTTGATGTCTTCACTGAGTATGAGATGCACGATGGGAGCACTGACGAGGCCGTAACTGTCGTTGATGGTAACTTTGTCTATGGTATCCGAGTTCGTACGTATACATCCACATACGGCAAGCACAACACAGGCACGTCGGGAACACTAAACGGTGAGTGATTGTCCATAGATGATGATAAACACGATATGACGATAATGTTAACGATACTTTCATCTGCACAGTCAGGGGTAGTTGTTAGCGAGGGCGCCTACTGGGCGACGACGCCCACCACAGCCATCAGAGAAGCAAACAAGAACATCTGTAGCCGAATACAGAGCCAACCAGCCACACATAACCTGAAATATATTCACACCCTGAGCTCCGCCACGGCCAAGAAATCCGTTTCAAACTTCCGCTATCACTGAAGGAAGAGACAAATCGAAAATGACCAGCCAATGTGATCACCGTATGTAGATGATAAGCTGAGGAAACACAATAACGGGTAGTCCAATTCACCACAGATCATCTAGAGGTGATGAGAGAGCAGGAACCGCTAAGAGATTCTTTAGTAAAAGCGAATGTTCAACTATGATATCGCAGATCAGCCAGCGTATCTAAGACAGGATAAGACCCTAGAGATATGAATTTTCCTTACGGATAGTTGAATTGACGGGATAGCTTTCAATGCCGATCATATATCAAGCAAGAGAGAAAAGATTACAGCTACCTTTTACTGCAGTCGGTTGAGGCACAAGGGTTATTCAACCCGCTACTGCACTCGAAAATAGAAATTAGCTTTACCACGCCATATCCAACGATGTTCGAGTAGATATGGCTTCCTTAAATGTGTTTGTGACACTCAGAAAGCAGTAGTAGTAGTAGTAGTAGTAGTAGTAGTAGTGCAACAGCCTTCAGATATCGAGAATGACGAGATACAGCGGCTGCAGCACCAACTCGTTTGGATTCGCTTGGATTGAGATGATATGAGAAGTAACTCTCGTAGCTTCATCGTTTATTAACTTTCATGCCCAAACAATGCCCAAATGGTACAGAGAATGTCCGTACAAGTCGTTGCGACACCTTCAAAGCTTATCGTCACTAGGAGCTGGTTTTTTCGTCTTTTTTTCTGTGTTTCGCTGTTCTGTCGTATCGCACTCAAGTGTAATATGCCTTAGCCTAGCAAAACGCCTTAATAACTACCTTTTCAAGCTATTCACTGTATCGGTATGTCAACAACGGATTGTACCTGTGTGAGGAGATGCTTACAAGCATTGATCTCTATGCTTCGTTTGCCTAAAAAACACGTGAAGTTTTCTAGAAGTACATTGACTAACAATTGAGCTATGCGACTTATAATCGTCTCAGTCGTTTAACAGTGTATCCTGATGCACTTGACGGACTGGATTGTATAGGATCAGTCGAATAATAATAATACACTACAGACTAAACTAACAAGAAATGGGTTACTGCGATCTTTCGACCGGAAAGATAGAGTTTGCTTAGCGAGACTTGTTGTCCTCTGTCGTCAACTTTAGGAACTTTCGTTTTGAGGAACAAACCAGATCGGAGTCAGCGAACCCCGGACACTGGACCGGGGAGTGAGCCCCGGATGGCCGTGGCGCCGTAGCGCCTCTGGCTATTGCACATTGAGCCAATTTCACTGGTAATATATGCACAATACCGCACAGAAACGCAGATACAACCCTAACGGTTCGACAAGCCACTACGCTGTTTCAATGGACTTAATGAAGGGAACTTCGTTGTCGATATTTTATCGACGCTTTTGAATTTTATCTCAACATGATTTCTCAAGCTCCTCTTTGCCACTCGAGATACATTTATTCGCACCATAGCAGAGAATCTCCAGAGCTCGACGCAACCTTAGCCAACGAAAGCACTAGGCTCACACAATTTTGGTGGCTTTCGCCAAAGCACATTCACATCACATATTCCTGCATGTATTCGAGAAGCTACGGGTGCTACTGGGAGCCAGTCAGCCAAACAGTGGCCAATGTCTCTTCGGTCGCAGTAACGCTTGTTCGCCTGTGTCTTTCTAGCTTCTATCGTAGTAGGCTCATAGAACTCAACGAGCTCTTTTCAATCTTGCAATTGGCCAAGAGGCTACAGAGACGCTTCGGGCCGTTCAGTATGATAACGTTTCGGCGAGAACTCTGCTTGAAAAAACTGTTAAAAGCAGCAGAACTTCTGCCGAAAAACGTCGCCGCCCATGGAGCTCGCTGACACGACGGCGACGACCGCTCTCGACTGGCGACCAGGGGGTGAATGACCGGAGAGACTTCCTTTCCGGAGGTCGTTCACCCCGACCAACAACAACAACAACGGCTGCGGGTTAGCGAGACCACCATTGCGCGCTCAAAGGGAGAGAGGCCTCTAGGGACCAACGCGAGGGACCCCGAGATTGATTTCCGAGAACGCCACAGAGGGCGCCACCAAACGTCAAAGATAGCTCTTTTGTTGGCTACAATATACACTGCTCACGAGAGATAGAGAGAAGCATTTTTAATTTTGCTGCGAATGCACACACACACACACACACAAAAACATCACCAACAAGAAAAAACCTGGCAAGGGTCGTACATAAAGTCAATTATCTCTTGACACTAGTAAGCACAGAGAACTAATACAAAATTACTTGTTGTAGACATATTAACAACTGTAAAAACGTTTCCACTGTTGTTCCAAATAACGATAACACTTGAGAGGATACGTTTTATTTTACAACGGTTCAACGGTGGTGAAGGTATTTGAATACGGTAGAGTGACCTAGCCATGTTTTCACCTGGTTTGTTTTTCTAGTCATTCCAAGATGTCAGTATACGCTCTCTGCTCATCTCGTTGAATGGTGTTGCGTGCCAGCATAACTTTTACCGTTGTGTCACGTTCTGTTCACATTTATTTGCTAGCTGAATCAATATAATCTATAATGTCGTTTGGAGTGTGTTGCATTTAGTGTTTTTGTCCGCGTCAACGGCCACATTGTCGTTGCAGGTAGCCGACGGAAGCCACCGACACATTTTTCAAACAATGTTATTGTTTGAATGATTACAACTGCACTTAATTTTAGTCAATGATTGCCTTCAGTGAATGCAGTCATTTTGGAGTGCTCGCCAAATTGAATGCAATAGAGATCTAACTAATCGACGCGAAGTACCAGCGGGCATAGCAAATGATTTTCATCTGCTTAACACTTAACAGAGAAATGTGAGTGTGGATCAAATGGACGACCGTTGAGAGTAAAAATACACCCATCCGGATGATCAGACGACATATATAGAAGGACGAGAAGGTCGCAAGATCTATGTCTGGATGAACGTGCATATACTCAACTACTACACATTATCCATAGAAACGTTTTCTTTCCCGGCATAAATGCTAGTCTGTTAGGGCCAACAATCTTGATATAGCTTGTTCAAACAGGCCATTACTAAATTGGCAAAAGTTTGACATTCACCCATTATTGGTGAGATCAGAAGTTCTTGAAACAAGCCAAGTGTGACAGGTTGAGGTACCAAAGACAAGTAGGGGATTCATTGTACCCAAAATAGAAATCAAAGAAGACACACGTCAGATCTTTTTTTGCAGTAATAAGAACCAGCGGGCCCATCTTTATTTTCAACCCAGGATTGCGTCTCACATTGCCTAAACAATAATGAGTATATGGCGGGTTAAGTGTGCAAAGAGTTTGTTCAACCAGATATTCTGGCAGCAGATAAGTGAATACCAAGGAAAAACAAACTAATAGAAGAGGACTGCTCCGTATTTTACAGTTCTAATAAGCGAAGCATCATAATAGGACGCTCTCTCCAGAAGAATCTAGTTGTCAAGTGTCAACATTAATGCGCGGTAAAGACTCGCTGAGTGCCGCAAAAATAGCAACGGGACATGGAGCACTTGTGCGAGCGAACATTTTCCAGAAAGGTAACTAGTATAACCCGAAAAAGCCAGAAAAAAGCCAAGCTGGAGCAGCTGTCCCATAATATCTACTTTGTAGTCATAAAATCCTCTTAGATGGGTCCATCATATGGGTATTCCCTGTAAAGCTTCCACAGAGGTCCATCTTGAGTAAGCTGCATAACTGGTGCGTGGTTAATGAATGACTGTCGGTTGTCTCTGAAAAGCTAAAATCAATTAACTTCGCAAATGAATCTATTTGATTATTAAGGTAACACGGAACCTGGGATGTCACGGGAAATATAGGCTTCAGCAAACTTCACCAAATTGATACCTGGAATGGGGTAATGGGTTAAACGACTATTGGCGGTGACGACAGACTATTATGCGACACACTGCACCGGGTCCGGAAACATATGATAGAGCTAAAGGCAAACAGAAGCGTTCCGAACTACTCAGTGGCTGTTTGCACTGTATATCCTTAGCTGTGAAGAAACGAAATGGCGAAAAGGCACGCGCTCGATGCGGAAGCCTAACCGAATAAGAAAGACAACTTTTCCAGGCCAAGACCGTTCGAGTTGCTTAATTGAGGATCTAACAATTTGGTATGAGTAGATTTGTGAAAAAGGAAAATATTATTCTACACTGACTTGTGCAATGTCAGAAGCAAGTCTACGATATAGAAGTGAGTGCTGATCTGTACGCCTGAGCCTGTGTAAATTTCGAAGAGCAAAAGGCCAAAAAACATAGCGATTCTCGTATTAAAAAATCAGGTAATGAGCGCGTCGAGAACAAGAAAATTTTACTGATCTTTCGGTACCTTCACTTCAAAACGAAACAGGTGAAATTAGCCAGGCAAATGGGGAAATTTTTGGAACTCTTTTTGAATTCCCACAGTGCAACTCCAAACCAATGGGAAGTGAGAACAGGAAAAAGTTCAGGAGTAGTACAATCCTCAAACTCCCAAGTCACAGACATGCGTCAACGTATGTAGTGCTACTGGCTTTTTAATAGATTAAGAAAAATACTTTTTACCAGGCACCTAGCATTTGTATTTAGCAAACACATTAAAGTGAACATACGACTTTTAGTAGCCTATAACAACTGTGCTAAATGCAAAACAAAATTTACACTTTTAGATATCAACTTTATGCACCTTCAGACATCAACAAAAAAAGGACAACGCACTTTTTCCTAAAGCGAGGGAAATGCTTGAACATTCTCCCTATACATATTTTACGTCTGCCCTCGCTTCCGCTACGCTTTACTCTCTACTATGGCCACGAGCTCAAAAATGGAAACCTCCATGTCATCGACCTTGACCTAGCAGTATATAGCTTTGAGATAAGGATAGAACACAAAACGGCCTAACACGCCATGGAAACCAATGCTGGCCGTGGCTCGTTCTCTCGTTTCGCCAGGAAGCTTTCGCAGGAAAGCTTCCGCATTCTCTCCTCTTCCCTTCTCCCTGCTACGGCGTTTGCAAAGCTACATGCAAATATATTTAAGATTTCCTCATGCTGTTTATCTGAATCAGGTTTACATTCTCATTTATAATGCTCGCTTACTGCCCTTTCCACATCATTTTACCCAGTTGCTATACCATATAATACAAATTAATGTCGTCAAAAGGCGGTATCTGAATTCAATCCGAGTACAATTTTTAATCTTATGACATTTGAAGAACGCCGACATGCCTACAATATGAGTCCAGAACAGAACGGGGAGGAGGTGTGTTAAATATCTTTTGTGAAATAGGATCATACAGCCCGGCGCGTACTCAAAGATCACTCAAACAATTTCTCCAATTCGAACCGTCGTCGAGTGAAAGAGCCCTTTGTGGCGGGCTTGTTTTGGGAATGTCAGAAAAACGTTGAATCAACCGTATACTAATTATCCCAAATTTGACAGTACTATTTATTTTATTTTGCATCTACGGGTACTTTTCCTGCATCACTTTGCCGACAGTGGTAGTACTCTTTAAATTCGAAATGATGAAAAACTTCCCAATTTTATATTCAACTCTAGTATTATAAATTTGAGATTGAGGTCTAAATGCGTTTTATAAGCGTTCAAGTTTGCTATTCGATGAAAGCATAAATAAGAAGAAGCTCAAACTTGCTAGGAATATAGAACACAGCACGCTTAAGATTTTAAGGCATATGTGTAATATTGCAAAACAGACCTTTCTTCTTGATCTGATTCTTCCTTGTTGGCAACATAGCAATAAAATAGAATATAAATGTTAGTTCATTGACACATTGCAAGTATTAGACCATTTAAAGTTCGTAAAAGTAATTATAAGTATCTCAATTGTGGTTAAGAATGATTAGCTTCAAAATGATTTGTATAGAGTTATTTACAACAGTGCACATAAGATCCCATAAGATTTTTTGAGCTTCAGCATTCGTGGTTGATAACAAATTGTGTGTGTAAGAGAGAAAATGGAAAGAGGGAGCGAGAGAGATCCACTTGAAAGAACGTCAAACGTAATATTCCGACGATTCAACCGGCTGTCGATAGTAGCAAACGGAAAGGCAATCTTCAACGCAATTCTGCCTTTTTCCATCTTGACTACAAGAAAAACGACTCTCATCCCACGCGTTTTATTGACAGTAAGCAATTGATTGAAGACATACAGATCAACTACCCCAAATACTACAGCTTTGCCTAATATTGATTGCCCTATCGTTCTGATTAATTGGCGCTCTGGGAGTTATTCTTGGATAATTTCCACCCGAATTGCCTTATAAACCAGAATGAAACCGATATCGTAACCCCAACTAGCCTAGGTCTCTGCAGTGCTGTAAAGACTGCATAAGGTATTAGTATTTGATTTTTCAATTTAAGAAATTCAACAGCAACGTATGTTGCTTTCGGAACAACATAGAGAATGACAGCAGCGTCGCGAGGTGCCTCTTCCAAGGCGCACGCTGAACCTCAGTAACGCACCTACAACGCCCAAAATTTGTCGCACTCTGTAGATAGAGACGTCCAGCCAGGTAAACTGGCTCAAGTGAACTAGCATGTTGGGGCTGGAGGACAATTAAGTCGCTCGTCCAAACGTCTACGGAGGATATACAGTTAAATCCGAACGAAGCCGCAACTAAGTATCATTTGTAAAGCTATTGTTTTACAAAACCTGTCCTTAGCAATATTAAGCAGATTAAACTTATAGAATTAATAAACGTAAGAGACTCAATAAATAACCTCTGTGTCGTTCCAAGTTTGACCTTCTCTCACCTAAATGCAATGTTACCAGCCTTAACCAGAAAGATAGGACCTGAACCAATCTTAGTAACTGGTGCACATCCAAGACATCTTGACATAGACAAGAATGATGAATGGTGTAAGCAGCTAAAAATAGCCATCGTACTTAAAAACACTTCAAGGTAAACTTGCTTCTTTTCAGTTGAGTAGGAACCCTCCTGAAAAGATTTGCAAGAGCGAGTTTCGTCAACCGCAATTTTCAAAAGACAACTTGAAACGATAAAAAGAACCTAATAGTTCCGAGATACATCCTAAACTTATTAATTGCAAGCTTCAAGAAGTCCTTATGTAGGTAACCTGCAAGGCAGGTTGTCCGATAGCTAGCAGCAAAGGTACGCTCCTCTTTATTCTTTTAAAGTAGAATTATCCTCGCGTCCTCTATTTGGTACAGAATGAATCAATGATAATATACTGTTTACAAATGCTAGCCAGCGAAGGCAGAAAAACTGAAGCGGAATAACTCCTCAGTAAATTGCTAAAAATATTGGCGGCTCTGTCTTTCCAACGAGCCAAAGTATCCTCAAAATCTATCTTATCTTGGGTGCTCTGACATCAGTTAACTTTGACGAGACATCATTAACCTGTTAAACTGATACCAGCCTTTCTCGGTTGTTGGTCTTACGTCAAAGAGGGCATTGTAGTAGATCTCATGGTCGTAATGAGTGTGCTCCATCAACAACAATTCATCAGCAACATTTTGCTGTCTGGTTCTTGCTCAGAATAAATTTCTTACTACACTGATTACGAGTTAAGTACTTCGAACATACTGACGACGTTTTCAGCGCTCCCAAAAGCCTCAAGAATGTAATTTTTAACCAGTTTTAGATGAATTCGGGTAGAGTAGGGAGGTATCATTTGCGTAGATGACCGTCTTGCAGAAGGTTCCAGCTGCGATTTTCAGCAGACTAAAGTTTACTAGTACTAAAAACATAAATGGCCTAAAAATAAACTTTGTAGTGTCCGATGTTGACCTCGCGTCGTTCTAACTAAATGTCACCGATGCCACGGTGCCTTCTACCTGGCAGGTACGAGCGGAACCATTTCACAACTATCTCCTTCAAGAGTTTTAAAGGCCTGCAAAAAAAGGCGTGCCTGGCCCTTTAAAACTGCTGAAACTTTAAGAAAGCACCGAGGCACATCTGATTCCTCTCAGCGGTGTCAGTGATTTCCCGCAATAGGTAAGGAAAAGTCTACTCGGACGCCCGCCTTGTTTTATAGCATAATTGACAAGCCAAGGAGAAGGTAATGTGCAGTAGATGCTTACCTAGTGTAGTTAGGACGGTGATTTTCCACAAGCTTTCGATTCCCCTTGTTTTTGATGAGCGGGAATGATGGAGGAATGATGTGCACATTCCTCACTGCAGACAGAAAACTTGTTAATCAACGAGGTATGTAATGGAGAGAGGCGCAACGCTTAATTAGACCGCAGCAGAGGGCCGATTTGCCTTCAGAAACGTTATTTACTTCAAGAACATCTGCTCGCGAGAAAACAAACAATGAGCAGGGGAGAAGAAGACCAGCCTTAGTTCTGGTTTACTTTCGTCAATTATTGGAAGTGGCAATACGATTTTGGTACCAACCGTAATGATTGTCCAATGCATTCACAACCCTTGCAGTTGGCTAAATTCTTTTCTATCGATGAGAAAACCTGGGGGAGTGCTTATGTTATTCGTGCCCATATGTTACGTTTAGAAAGTTCCCTAAGTGCCTAGCATGACACCTTATACTTTCACGCTAGCTTTTATAGAAATACATTCTAGCAGCCTTTAGATCATGACTTTACGTTTTCATTTTATAATAAGGCTGATTTAGATGCTTGGAAACCAGATTTTAAGGTTTCTTAAGCTAGGCTTCTTTCTAGGTTTCTTAAGCTAAGAGTAAATAAAAATATTTCCCCTGGCGAGGAGTTTCCAGTCCGAGAAATTTTGAACAATTTTCATATTCACGAATTAAACTCTCACGAAAGGCTTTGGAATCGATGTCCATTTCGTCTTGCACAGTAAACCGACCCAGCTCCAACATACATTTCGGGAACAGCCGCATACGTTGTGCCATATTTCAGCAAAGACAGGCCGAACTGGTTACTCCTATGACCAATGAAGTGCCCGTAACGGTAATAACAACCGAATACTATTTAAAGAATAATCAGCAGCTTTCTGCTGAACAGCTGACGAATTGATTTACAAAATCCTCCCAATTCGCAAACACTGTATGATCGGTACGAATGCTCGACGCTGAGCGAGTAACCTTTTGCACCACGTGGCGATAGCTCCTTGAAGAGAGGAAGGAAATGTAGCGCTAGCAGTATAATTTTGCCAACAGGCTAATGTTCAACTCAGCCATCACAATGCAAGGAAGCGTAGAACTTTGAAATTTAACGCTTTGGAGTATATCAAGTAGCGTATCTCTAGATTAGAAGTAGTAAGAATGGAAACCGACCATGTAGCCCTCAAAACTCGGTTTTTTAAGAAGAACATGCACCGCTTGCACTTTGCCATCCCCTACTACCACCGCGCCCTCGTCTTTAAGGAAGTAGAGGTATTAAAACCACTTATAAATTACACATTGAACTTTTTAATGCGCCCAGCTCTGCTGACAAGCGCGGCTTCGGTGTTTGATTCAAGAATTAGTGAAGAATCTGTGGTTGGCTTGTTCTTCCGTAAAGGCTATATGCTTCTCACCTGCGTCATCTTATATTACAAGCATTAAATGGGATAATTAACAAGTCCGCTTTTGAAGACTGGAGGTCGTAAAGAACAAACTATCGCTATCGGAGTTTTATACTTTCAACTTGAGAGTAATACTTGACTTGAAATAACCTTTGGACGAATCGATATTTGAATCATCCATAATTCTACATGGCAGACCTAACGCACGGAAGCGACCTCTGTATTCAACAGATAAATGTTTTGACTTGACAGCCGGACGCGGTCATCAACAGCTTCTTTCATTTTTTTATACGATGAACACTTCAAATGTAAGAGATTTAATTTTCTGTATATGCTTGGTTGTACTTGCTGTAGTGGCATAATGGTCACAATTAATTCCCGTTGTCTGTCGTCACTGCCCTGGAAATACACTAATTGCGTCAACACTGTATTCAGTCCTTATAGTTTCCATAATAAATACACCTGAGCTAGATGGCTTACCGTTTAAAGTGTTACTCAAAGTTAACGACTTGCTCGACGCATAAATGGAGAGGAATAAGGAAATGAGCTCTGGCTATATTTTTCTGTTATAGGATGCAAATACAAAGTACTCAGAAGTGGTCGTAAAATAGATGATTTGCTTGTGCAGCTTTATTGAATTCTCGATAGTATGTGAGAGTAAACTGTTAAGGCCTGAAACTGAAGCTTGTATTAGATACATGGCCTGTAGATCTGACAACACATTTCTGAACACGACGTCATCATGTCGATACCTGTCAAGTTTCCACAATATTATTGTTTCCAATGGTTTATTATTGCTGAGAGAACTGCGAGACGTTTTAAAATGTTGTTACGATATACTTTTACAGCTTAGGCAACTATACAGGCAAATTAAATCAAGGAGAGGTGCTAAGGGAGCGAGCGAGGAGGACAATCGAATCCTCAAATTGTCAACGCAACCATCCAGGCAACGACGATAAAGTGGACAGACATGGATTTCCACTTGGACGTAGCTGGTTGTGATCGGTAGTAACTGATTGGTTGTAGGTGCAAACCACGTGGAAACATGGAGAAAAGTAGAAAATTACAAGATTAGGAAACAAAAAGTAGTCACGTTAACTCAGATGAGCTCAACTTAGGGTCTTGATGGATTTGGGTGTGCATCTATGCTGGTTTCTGCTGGACACCAGTGATGTATGGTCAGCAGACCTTCTCAAACTAGCATAAAATGCTCAAATGGATATACGCTAAAAAGACGCTAATATACTCATTGGAACATGGTCATAATTTCACAGCGTTAAAGAGGAGGCCAAATCATCATATTGCATAGTTTTACATCTTTTCTACACGGAAGAAGAAGACAAAAACCTATTATTTAGACCATAGGTTAACTGAGTTTTTTCTGCAAAATTAAATCGTATCTTATTTTTTTCTACAGACATTGGGCTGTACGTGATATTAAGAAAAGCATGCTAAAGATAAATTTTATACAGTAAGGTGAATGTTATTCTATAAATGAAAAGAACAATCACGGCTAAAAACTTTTCATAACCTACCAAGTGTTTATCTTTACTAACAACTGCTATAAGATTTTGCAAAATGATCATGATATAAAATGAACTGTGTAATGAGCGTTATCTTTCATAAAGCACGGGCTCTAAATAAAGTCAGCATGTGTAAATCTCAGGTACCAAGCGCTTCATGATACGAATATCCACGCGCCGTTGATATGCCACAACACTTAAAAGTACAAAATGCTTCACAAAAACACCTCAGCGATTTCTAACGACTTTTTTTAATTTCGACGCCTATTCGCTGTAAGTGTCATATTTCCGCTAAAATGGCGTTTGCATGCGAATCGGGTCTGACGATATCATTACCTAATACAGTCAAGAGTATACGTTTACTAGGTCTATTTTATGTACAATCATGCACAACAGCTTGAATTTACTGGAAATCTGTGTAAAACTGAATGCGCAATTTCAATAGCGTTTTATAGGAGACATCTATTTTATGCACTCAAATTAATAATTTCGTCATGGTGAATATACGTAAATTACATTTTTATGACAAATTTATATTAATCTGCCCTACACTTTCTGGCTAGGATTGATCATATTATGCCTGAAATGTTACATATGTGCAGCCACTGAGGAAAATACTCAGACGCTATTGTGGAGTATTAGATGATTCTTACGTTTCCTATATTTTCAGTGCCCTTGTAGATGAGTAATCGTACAAAACATTCTGTATTGCCCTATTGAATTTTAAGCGCCTCAAAATGCATGTTTGTGAGTAGGCACATCTACTGGGATCCGAGTGAGAGCCTACGGCGCAGAAGCATAGGCTAATATGAGATTACGTTTGAAAATAAAGAACACTTCCCGCCCTTAAACCAGTGTAATTGATTACTACATTTTTAAACAGACTTGCCTTTAAGATAAAATAATCTAGTCGGATGAATTATAGTTAACTAACATCTTATTTATAAAATAGAGTTCTGCCTTTATTACTCAGTCTTGCATCTGCAACTTTTCCTAATCAATGGATCCATTAATTACTATATCTCACATAAACCAGATAGGCACAATTACACATGTTGAGAACATCAATTGTTTTTTCCTTTGTGGCGTTCCAAAGGCGCATTTTCCGCCCTAAGCCGACCAGGGTCATCGGGCAGAGATCACAAGCGACCTGTGAGGAATGGCGACGTGTCTGCTATGTTATTGCTCCGCGTAGTTCTATGGGGATTAATTGGTTATTTTATGAGGATTCTAGAGCCAAATTGCGAGGGAGGTAGCATCGTAAAGATGACATTAGTTGGTGAAATCTATGTTTCGTTTATTACAAAAAAAGTAAATTATGCTGAACATATTTCACATCAATGATACCTGTATACTTCCTGTATAGAAACCGCTAAACCAAGGATTTTACCGGGACAGTATTCTCAATAGGCATTATTATTTCTAGAGTAGATATATATATGTGCTTATATTCACGTGAAAGGGGTACAGACAAACAGCTCGCTGTTTTGGGTAATGAGTGCTGTTGAACAGCTTAATTAACAACGACCTGTTTGAGCAGAGCAGGCTGTGGTGTTACGCAAAGAATCCACAGAATCGGGAATACTTCTGTTTCCTTTAGATATCATTCTCATATCAAATTTGTGTATTTCATTTACTACTAAGTGCGTCAATTCGTTAGTACTTCAGTGGGCGCATTCGATTTACTAAGATAGTTTAACTAACTAAAAGCCTAATGCAGTATTACTAATATTATGATTGTAATATTTGCAGCTTTTTGGTAGGGTGAAATGGGCATTTTATAATTAATAAGTCGAGCTTGTTCTGCCACCACAATAGTCATTTTATATAAACAAATATATTATTATTATTCGATTATAATGCATGAACACGCTTTACTTACGGCTTATACTACGACGAAAATAGTAAATAGAATGAAGCTAATCGTAAAGTTACACGTTTGTCTTTTAGGAAAAAGAAAAATATTAGGAAGGAAGGTATTCGCTACTCTATCACTCTAATGATACTGAATGCGCTGTTACTATAACGACTATTTCCAAAAAACCTACAGGTGAGATGGGGCAAGAAAATGCAGTACGGCTAATAATGTGCTCTCCTTAACGATATTAATTTCCAAAAAGTTAATAATGCATTTGTAAAATGATCGTGATAGGAGAATTAAATGTGGAAAAGGAATGTATAACATTTCGTTTTTGTGAGGAATTAATTTCTTTTAAAGAAATAAGCCATAGTCGCTGTTAATATCCACGTGGCCTATAAAGTAGTAAATCACGGATTCCAACTCACAAATGATACATGATGATTCCTCGAAATAATATTCAGTTATTAGTGAAGCACATCGTCCTGTTATCTTAGACTAGCATAAATAATTGGTACACTCCCTACTCGTTACAACAATATTATGGGTAATAAGTCTAATACGGGGCAATAACGATTGGCAATTTCAGATTTACAAAAAAAATATATATATCATAATAACAATTTTTTTCTTTAGATCACTGAAATTGAGCACGTACGTTTAATATGAAATACAATAAAAAATTATATCTGTGAAGTTTTAAATACACCGAACAGAGCCTTAAAATATTTAAGATAGTTTAAGAATGATTCTTGAAAGCGTGGGAAAGTAGATCAGAATGCAATTTAGCTCCAGATCTGTTGGGTTCTACAAATCCTAAAGGAATTGACGGATACAATAAAAACACCAAATATTGTACTATGTCTGTAAATACTATATAATGTATATATGTTACGTGTTACAATAGAAAAGTGTAACGATATTTTAGCTAGACATAATATAATACTACGCTGTGTTAACATCATTGACTCAATACATCTCAGGAAATGACTGTGTGTCTCATCCGCAAGGGTACACTTTGGATTTTGTAATTGATAGTCCGGCGCCTCATCAGTTCCGCCACCATCGTAGTTATTTCCGGTCAACTAATAATACATATTTTTCATTTAGTATGCACAAATCATTTTACTCACTGTCTATACTTACGCGACAAAAATGGAGCTAATCGTAGATTCATGCTTAGATAGGCAGACTAAAGATTCACTTAATACTCTATCAATTTAATTAAACTAGTCATTGCTTTAAAGCCATGATAAAATGAACAGGTAGGACCTACGAAGGATTATCTATACTCTGCTTTACTATACTGAATCTCTGGAACCCAAAGGCTCATCTTCAAAATCCTCGTAATAGAAAATTCAAATGTGGTGAAGACTTTTGTAAGATGTTCAACATTTCGTTTCTGCAAGAAAAGATTTATTCTTAAGAGAGAAATCGTTATCGGGTTAGACATTCGACACCTAACCATCAATATACGCGGTGAAACCATTCAGACATGCGAACAATTCTGCAAAAATGCTACCTGTTGTCGTAACGTATTTCCTTGAGTACTTGTTTCAAGCTTCATCATAAACTGGACGAAATATTGATTCTTAAGGCTCCAAGAATTTAGAGATTATACAATAAAACAGAATAACTTTTTTTTGCGTAAAATATGCAACGTACATTTTTTACCTAATGATATAGCTTTCTCTTATATATATATATATATATATATATATATATGAGAAAACTGTGTTACTATGTATTTAATTTTCGGAGCCATATACGGGATGAGACAATAACTCAACAACACATGTTTTCAAAGGGCTAATTGATTGATTTTTAACTTCTGTATCATTGTTTTTAACTGTCGCATCCTTATTGGAAACAAATGTGATTCTACGGAGGAGGCAGGTTTTTTAGTCATGTTACCCTCTATTTCATCTATTAATCGTTTTCTTATTAGCCTTGCTTTTCCGTTTAATATGTTATCTTAGGATAAACGTTTTTCTCCTCTAGATGCGAACCTAGTA
The DNA here is from genome assembly GCA_002081605.1 of Tropilaelaps mercedesae. Lineage (NCBI taxonomy): Eukaryota > Metazoa > Arthropoda > Arachnida > Mesostigmata > Laelapidae > Tropilaelaps > Tropilaelaps mercedesae. The sequence continues at coordinate 5,054 of MNPL01006375.1, read as the reverse complement.
CGTAGTCGGAGACGCGTATTTACGTAATATCTGTTCTACAATCTGAATTTAGGTGGCAATAAGTACAAACACAGGACAACGTTTTGCTGACCAAGATAGTATGCCGCTGTTCGAAACTTCAGCCAAGGCACAACCGGTTTATTTAAAATTTCTAAAAACTCTTTTTTAGATATGTACAATTCCTTTTCTAGAAGCCAAATTATTTTTCTTTCGCGGTTACGCTAACATTTACAACAATAAATTTTCAGTGTATGTCAAAAGCATCCTTTTAAATGTATGGTACCAACCAACATTTCCAAAGCTTTAATTTAAGGAATACGGGGATTGAGTTTTTCTGACTGATTGCTTTAATTCCTTCAACATCTTGTTCTTTTCAATTCACCGCGCTATTATTGCATCAAATGAGATCATGCATTGTAATAGAATAGCAAAATTATTTAATTTGCGAAACCACTTATTCTCGAGTCATTTAAAAGACTTGAGATATCGAGGATTATCCGTTTTTTACCTTTTGTTCATATTTCCTATTGACAAATTCCATGGACATTCGTTTACAATTCTGACTGATTTATCCAAATCGGTCGGAGCTTGTGAAAACCATAATATAAAATTTTTGACCCCAAGCGACATTCCTGCGTCTAGATACATATTGATTATTTGATATTCAAGGGCTAACGACTTTAAACATTTTTAGGTAACATTGGTAAATGTTCACAAAATATCCTCTGTTAGTGCCACTTATTTCAGTTTCTGCTTGCTGAAAAGCCGGCCACACGGTAATCAGCTTAATATGTTATATCTACTTCTGGTTCATGAATAAATATTTCTCTAACTTATCTACCGTTAAAACGATAGAAAACTGTTAATGCATAAGAATTATTAATATACAAAACAATATTAGTCAATTGGTTTTTATTTGTATTTTGTTATCTAGGACGTTCATGTCTAGGATATCTTCATGACACTTCCACATAAACTCAAAAACTCCAAGACCATGATAACGCAGCAAAGTTACACCACTGGCATTCGGTATGATCCGTATTCTGAGCCGAGATCAGGAAGAAGTTAAATCTGGATGGTGATGGTAATCTATTATTGAAAGAACCCTCGTCATTCGACTACACGGAGACAAGACAAATCTTAGTGTGAAGAAATATCCAGAAGATGTGGTTAAACTGACCGCAATGAATCCAGTTGATGTCGTAGTTCCGATTTTATGCCATCTAATGCGGTTATAAGTATACTACGGCTTTCTCCGACGTAAAATTAACATTTGGCACAAATATCTCGTTTATGAAGAAAAAGCTCACTTACGAGCGAGGTTTGGCGCTATCGCATCTTGATGTGTCATCTTGTGAGTAACCAAATTTAAATAAAATTTCGTTACAGAATTCATCTAGAGTGTGATAATAATCATCATACAGTAATCATCCAGAGTGATTTCATTGTGTAAGTAAACGTCGAAATGTCATCGAGGTTAATATAGTATCTGTCATGCCGTCGAAACTTCGCTGCTTCTATGACACAACAAATTATATTCACTATGGCTAACGTCTAGTCTCAGCTTTAGGATTAAGAAGTTATTAGAATTAAGAAGCTTATCGGAAGAAGTTATTATACATTTCGTTCAATACACGCTGAAGAATTTCACTCGTAATAAGACCTCTAGTTGTATCTTAGCTGGGGAAACTGATCTAAATCTAAATATTTCGTAATGCAGCTTTTAGTTACGGCACATGAAAGGCGTCTAGGAACTATTTATCATTTCCTTTGTCGACGCAGCTCTTAACTTCACGCATGGGCAAGGCTTCACCATTTCGCTGAGAGCCGAAGGGAAGAAGCTACCCACACGACGGCCTTATATATTATTATTATTATGGTTATGTGAGTATATTCTCAATTATTTCTATTTGCCCTTGAAAAAGACTGAGATCATCAGTGAGCATTTCACTATTATTGTTTTTAAATTTTAACATGCAACTATTCTTATTTTCTCTACTTCTTCTGGCTACCGGCTTGCTCTGGTAGATATGAGAGATGAGTCTATATTTTTTTTAAAGCTGACCATCAACCAACATTTAACGTCCACTGTAGCAGTTTTTGCATTACTTCGTAAGAT